>JALPQI010031618.1:0-34908 GCA_025490895.1 Thaumatotibia leucotreta | reverse complement strand
ACCCCAACTCCTCCTGTGGGTGTTGTAAGAGTCGACTAAGGGATTGAAGTGTCACTGACTATTATTTGATAAAAGATTGATGATGGGCAGCAGAGTCCTCATAGTGGACATACTACTGCGATCGCCAATCCGCTTGCCCAGAGTGGCGATTATGGGTATTTACCTCCTAATGCGCCTATACGCATAGTAAATAGGAGAGGCCTACGTCCAGCAGTGGACTATCATAGGCTGATGATGATGATGATTCGCGTCTCAAAACTTGCGGCAATAACTTGCAAGTGAAAACTCATCTTTGTGTCTTTTCAAAAGGGCTTATTTCTACTCTGGCAATAAGGATTATTTTTTCTATATTTCCATAAGAGACATTATCTCTATTGACAAAGTGGAAATAAGCCCTTTTGAGAAGACATTCCACAGTTACGATATAATGAATTCATAACAAAACAACATACGTAATTGTGGGACAAAGTCATTTTGCGTCCGGCGGAATGTAGCCAGCAACGCCATATTGCTAGTTGATGTCCGTGAAGTTGACCGCCCCAAACTTTTTGCCCGCAAATAACATATCTATATCGTTAGTTCATCGTTGGTTCACGTTAGTTCAGTATATGAAATCGTTAGGACCCGATTCCAACATACGTTTTTTTAAAAAACAAAATGGGGGGGGCCAGCTTCACGCTGCCCCCCCAAAACGTATTTTATGAATTTCATTGACTGCAATCGATAGATATTCGTTAGTTCACCTCAATTCGGCACATAATATCGTTAGGACCCGATTAGAAGTATTTTTTTTTTTAATCAAAGTGGGGCGGTCAGCTTCACGCTACCTCCCCAAAATGGATTTTATAGTTTTTTAACGATTACAATCGATAGATATTCGTTAGTTCATCTCAATTCGGTACATAATATCGTTAGGACCCAATTAGAAGTATTTTTTTTTTTAATCAAAGTGGGGCGGTCAACTTCACGCTACCCCCCCAAAATGGATTTTATAGTTTTTAACGATTACAATCGATAGATATTCGTTAGTTCATATCAATTCGGTACATAATATCGTTAGGACCCGATTAGAAGTATAGTTTTTTTAAATCAAAGTGGAGTGGAGAAATTCTTCACTCTACCGCACCATACCGGAATTTTCAAATTAAAATTACAGTAATCGGTAGGTATTCGTTAGTTCTAACTACTTCGCTAAGACATATCGTAAGGACCCGTCTGATTCGGCCAGAAAAAAATAAATTAAATCCACAACTTACGAGCAACGAACGCTTTAGGTATTCAGGTTAAGTCCAATTATTAGCACCCGTTTGAGATCCTAACGATTCTAATGGCTATACTAATATCTAAGGATCATATTGGATAGATTGACATTTATTATTTGCGGGCAAACTCACAGACTTGTCCACAATTCCTTGTTATTTTTTTCTGTAGAAGCCTATAGGAAGGCTGTTTTCACACACGTCCTGCTGGCAAACTATTAACTTTGTCAGCAAATAGTATACCTACATCGTAAGTGCATCATGATTATACGTAAGTAAAATATTTTAAAGCGTTGGAATCCGAATAAAACTTTTTTTTAACAAAATGGAGGCGGTCAACTTCACGTACATCTTTCTGCCAAAACTATCAACTTTGCCCGCAAATAACATACCCGAATCGTTAGTTCACCATTTGTGTGCGTTAGTTCAGTATATTAAATCGTTAGGACCCGATTCCAACATACGTTTTTTTTTAAAACAAAATGGGGGGGAGGCCAGCTTCACGCTGCCCCCCCAAAACCTATTTTATGATTTTCATTGACTGCAATCGATAGATATTCGTTAGTTCATCTCAACTCGGTACATAATATCATTAGGACCCGATTAGAAGTATTTTTTTTTAATCAAAGTGGGGCGGTCAACTTCACGCTACCTCCCCATAATGGATTTTATAGTTTTAACGATTACAATCGATAGATATTCGTTAGTTCATCTCAATTCGGTACATAATATCGTTAGGACCCGATTAGAAGTATTTTTTTTTAAATCAAAGTGGGGCGGTCAACTTCACGCTACCCCCCCAAAATGGATTTTATAGTTTTTAACGATTACAATCGATAGATATTCGTTAGTTCATCTCAATTCCGTACATAATATCGTTAGGACCCGATTAGTAGTATAGTTTTTTTTTATTAAAGTGGAAGGGAGAAATTCTCCACTCTACCGCACCATAACGGAATTTTCAAATTAAAATTACAGTAATCGGTAGGTATTCGTTAGTTCTAACTACTTCGCTAAGACATATCGTAAGGACCCGTCTGATTTGGCCAGAAAAAAAATAAATTAAATCCACAACTTACGAGCAACGAACGCTTTAGGTATTCAGGTTAAGTCCCATTATTCGCACCCGTTTGAGATCCTAACGATTCTAATGGCTATACTAATATCTAAGGATCATATTGGATAGATTGACATTTATTATTTGCGGGCAAACTCACAGACTTGTCCACAATTCCTTGTTATTTTTTTCTGTAGAAGCCTACAGGAAGGCTGTTTTCACACACGTCCTGCTGGCAAACTATTAACTTTGTCAGCAAATAGTATACCTATACCTACATCGTTAGTGCATCATGATTATACGTAAGTAAAATATTTTAAAGCGTTGGAATCCGAATAAAACTTTTTTTTAACAAAATGGAGGCGGTCAACTTCACGTAAATCTTTCTGCCAAAACTATCAACTTTGCCCGCAAATAACATACCCGAATCGTTAGCTCACCATTTGTGTGCGTTAGTTCAGTATATTAAATCGTTAGGACCCGATTCCAACATACGTTTTTTTTTAAAACAAAATGGGGGGGAGGCCAGCTTCACGCTGCCCCCCCAAAACCTATTTTATGATTTTCATTGACTGCAATCGATAGATATTCGTTAGTTCATCTCAACTCGGTACATAATATCGTTAGGACCCGATTAGAAGTATTTTTTTTTTTTAATCAAAGTGGGGCGGTCAACTTCACGCTACCTCCCCATAATGGATTTAATAGTTTTTAACGATTACAATCGATAGATATTCGTTAGTTTATCTCAATTCGGTACATAATATCGTTAGGACCCGATTAGAAGTATAGTTTTTTTTAAATCAAAGTGGAGTGGAGAAATTCTCCACTCTACCGCACCATAACGGAATTTTCAAATTAAAATTACAGTAATCGGTAGGTATTCGTTAGTTCTAACTACTTCGCTAAGACATATCGTAAGGACCCGTCTGATTCGGCCAGAAAAAAATAAATTAAATCCACAACTTACGAGCAACGAACGCTTTAGGTATTCAGGTTAAGTCCCATTATTCGCACCCGTTTGAGATCCTAACGATTCTAATGGCTATACTAATATCTAAGGATCATATTGGATAGATTGACATTTATTATTTGCGGGCAAACTCACAGACTTGTCCACAATTCCTTGTTATTTTTTTCTGTAGAAGCCTACAGGAAGGCTGTTTTCACACACGTCCTGCTGGCAAACTATTAACTTTGTCAGCAAATAGTATACCTACATCGTTAGTGCATCATGATTATACGTAAGTAAAATATTTTAAAGCGTTGGAATCCGAATAAAACTTTTTTTTAACAAAATGGAGGCGGTCAACTTCACGTAAATCTTTCTGCCAAAACTATCAACTTTGCCCGCAAATAACATACCCGAATCGTTAGTTCACCGTTTGTGTGCGTTAGTTCAGTATATTAAATCGTTAGGACCCGATTCCAACATACGTTTTTTTTTAAAACAAAATGGGGGGGAGGCCAGCTTCACGGTGCCCCCCCAAAACCTATTTTATGATTTTCATTGACTGCAATCGATAGATATTCGTTAGTTCATCTCAACTCGGTACATAATATCGTTAGGACCCGATTAGAAGTATTTTTTTTTTTTAATCAAAGTGGGGCGGTCAACTTCACGCTACCTCCCCATAATGGATTTAATAGTTTTTAACGATTACAATCGATAGATATTCGTTAGTTCATCTCAATTCGGTACATAATATCGTTAGGACCCGATTAGAAGTATAGTTTTTTTAAATCAAAGTGGAGTGGAGAAATTCTCCACTCTACCGCACCATAACGGAATTTTCAAATTAAAATTACAGTAATCGGTAGGTATTCGTTAGTTCTAACTACTTCGCTAAGACATATCGTAAGGACCCGTCTGATTCTGGCCAGGCACTTCTGGCAGACACTACAAAAGTTTATAGAATCAGATCCTAACGTTTCTATGGCCTAATCTAGCGTCTATTGACTATACTCTATCGATTTATGACACTATCTTGCGGGCGATCTAAGATTATGAACAGATTTTAGCAGGTATAACTTTTTTATATTATGTCACCGCTGTTATCTTTTCAACCAACTTACCACCAACTCAGCTAAAATAACTATATGGGGTCATCCGACAACGTTATCTGTGATTGGTTTAGGTGTTAGAATCGTTAGGATATCTAAAGTTTTCTTATTAAAAATTTAATTAAGTTTTCATTATACCTGGGCCAGGCACTTCTGGCAAACCCTACAAAAGTTTATAGAATCAGATCCTAACGTTTCTATGGCCTAATCTAGCGTCTAATGACTATACTCTATCGATTTCTGACACTTTCCTGCGGGCGATCTTAGAATTAAAAGTGATTTTGATGGTTTTTTATTTTTTCATAGTACACTTCTGCTATACATTGTAAAAGTTTATAGAATCAGATCCTAACGTATCTAGGGCATACATTAGCATCTATGGACTATACTCTATCGATTTATGACACTATCCCGCGGGCGATCTAAGATTATGAACAGATTTTAGCAGGTTTAACTTTTTTATGTTATGTCACCGCTGTTTCCTCTTCAACCAACTTACCACCAAATCAGATCAAATAACTATATGGGGTCATCGAACAACGTTATCTCTGATTGGTTCAGGCGTTAGAATCGTTACGATATCTAAAGTATTCTGGTTAAAAATTAAATAGAGTTTTCATGTTACCCGGGCCAGGCACTTCTGCCAAACACTACAAAAGTTTATAGAATCAGATCCTAACGTTTCTATGGCCTAATATAGCGTCTATTGACTACAACCTACCCATTTATTTTATTTATTTATTTATGTTAAGGAGAACCAACAGCTGTAATATAACATTATAACATCAAGATAGAATACGGAAAGCCAATTATAGGAACTCACGGATATTAACAAAGTGATCATAATTAAATTAAACTATGCTAGCACTTATCTACATGTACACACATGTGCACAGAAACTGCAGAAAAATAAATGAAAATTTCAATAAAAGATACAAGTATCGGTACCTACGAGTACTATGACACTAAACTAACATTTCTTACGAGTATCACTTAAAAAACACAACAATTAAGTAATACTTAACACATTAAGTAAAACAATTTAAAGCCGAATAGCCGAATGAGCAACATGGACCGGATCACAGATTAGTTAAAGTTACAGAGTAGACTCCCGGCCACATCACTACCTACAGAATGCTACAAGATGCTACAAGAAGCTACTTTTGACTAAATGCTGCCTTACACTAGGGATTGAGCAATTGAAAACGTCAACATCTAGGTTCTTTGACAAACTATTCAAGTTTCGAGCTGCGCGACACTTTATGACACTATCCTGCGGGCGATCTAAGAATTAGAAGTGATTTTCATAGTTTTTTCTTTTTTCATAGTACACTTCTGCCATACATTGTAAAAGTTAATACAATCAGATCCTAACGTGTCTATGGCATAAACTAGCATCTATTGACTATACCCTATCGATTTATGACAGTATCATGCGGGCGATCTGAGAATTAGAAGAGATTTTGATAGTTTTAATTAATTACGGAGTTCCAATTCGCCACCTTCCGGCTCCATCATCAGATCCTAACTAAAACTAAAACTTTAGATATCCTAACGATTCTACCACCTAAACCAATCACAGATAACGTTGTCGGATGACCCCAACCCCATATAGTTATTTTAGCTGAGTTGGTGGTAAGTTGGTTGAAGAGATAACAGCGGTGACATAATATACAAAAAGTTATACCTGCTAAACTCTGTTCATAATCTTAGATCGCCCGCAAGGTAGTGTCATAAATCGATAGGGTATAGTCAATAGACACTAGTTTATGCCATAGAAACGTTAGGATCTGATTGTATTAACTTTTACAATGTATGGCAAAAGTGTACTATGAAAAAAATAAAAAACCATCAAAATCACTTCTAATTCTAAGATCGCCCGCAGGATAGTGTCATAAATCGATAGAGTATAGTCAATAGAGGCTAGTTTATGCCATAGATACGTTAGGATCTGATTCTATTAACTTTCACAGTGTTCGGCACAAGTACATAGACTAGGTCGCATGAAAACTCGGTTTAATTTTTTATGAGAAAACTACTGATATCCTAACGATTTTATTGCCTGAACAAACGTAAACTAACGAAACTTGATGGACCCACGTAGTCGGATTTGTTGCATTAGGGGTGGGGTGGCTACCTTCACGCGTGAAGACAGCCACCCCGTACTATGAAAAAAATATAAAACTATCAAAATCTCTTCTAATTCTCAGATCGCCCGCATGATAGTGTCATAAATCGATAGGGTATAGTCAATAGATGCCAGTTTATGCCATAGAAACGTTAGGATCTGATTGTATTAACTTTTACAATGTATAGCAGAAGTGTACTATGAAAAAAAGAAAAAACTATCAAAATCACTTCTAATTCTTAGATCGCCCGTAGGATAGTGTCATAAATCGATAGGTTGTAGTCAATAGACGCTATATTAGGCCATAGAAACGTTAGGATCTGATTCTATAAACTTTTGTAGTGTTTGGCAGAAGTGCCTGGCCCGGGTAACATGAAAACTCTATTTAATTTTTAACGAGAATACTTTAGATATCCTAACGATTCTTACGCCTGAACTAATCAGAGATAATGTTGTTCGATGACCCCATATAGTTATTTGATCTGATTTGGTGGTAAGTTGGTTGAAGAGGAAACAGCGGTGACCGGTGACATAACATAAAAAAGTTAAACCTGCTAAAATCTGTTCATAATCTTAGTTCGCCCGCGGGATAGTGTCATAAATCGATAGAGTATAGTCCATAGATGCTAATGTATGCCCTAGATACGTTAGGATCTGATTCTATAAACTTTTACAATGTATAGCAGAAGTGTACTATGAAAAAATAAAAAACCATCAAAATCACTTTTAATTCTAAGATCGCCCGCAGGAAAGTGTCAGAAATCGATAGAGTATAGTCATTAGACGCTAGATTAGGCCATAGAAACGTTAGGATCTGATTCTATAAACTTTTGTAGGGTTTGCCAGAAGTGCCTGGTCCAGGTATAATGAAAACTTAATTAAATTTTTAATAAGAAAACTTTAGATATCCTAACGATTCTAACACCTAAACCAATCACAGATAACGTTGTCGGATGACCCCATATAGTTATTTTAGCTGAGTTGGTGGTAAGTTGGTTGAAAAGATAACAGCGGTGACATAATATAAAAAAGTTATACCTGCTAAAATCTGTTCATAATCTTAGATCGCCCGCAAGATAGTGTCATAAATCGATAGAGTATAGTCAATAGACGCTAGATTAGGCCATAGAAACGTTAGGATCTGATTCTATAAACTTTTGTAGTGTCTGCCAGAAGTGCCTGGCCAGAATCAGACGGGTCCTTACGATATGTCTTAGCGAAGTAGTTAGAACTAACGAATACCTACCGATTACTGTAATTTTAATTTGAAAATTCCGTTATGGTGCGGTAGAGTGGAGAATTTCTCCACTCCACTTTGATTTAAAAAAACTATACTTCTAATCGGGTCCTAACGATATTATGTACCGAATTGAGATGAACTAACGAATATCTATCGATTGTAATCGTTAAAAACTATTAAATCCATTATGGGGAGGTAGCGTGAAGTTGACCGCCCCACTTTGATTAAAAAAAAAAAATACTTCTAATCGGGTCCTAACGATATTATGTACCGAGTTGAGATGAACTAACGAATATCTATCGATTGCAGTCAATGAAAATCATAAAATAGGTTTTGGGGGGGCAGCGTGAAGCTGGCCTCCCCCCCATTTTGTTTTAAAAAAAAACGTATGTTGGAATCGGGTCCTAACGATTTAATATACTGAACTAACGCACACAAATGGTGAACTAACGATTCGGGTATGTTATTTGCGGGCAAAGTTGATAGTTTTGGCAGAAAGATTTACGTGAAGTTGACCGCCTCCATTTTGTTAAAAAAAGTTTTATTCGGATTCCAACGCTTTAAAATATTTTACTTACGTATAATCATGATGCACTAACGATGTAGGTATACTATTTGCTGACAAAGTTAATAGTTTGCCAGCAGGACGTGTGTGAAAACAGCCTTCCTGTAGGCTTCTACAGAAAAAAATAACAAGGAATTGTGGACAAGTCTGTGAGTTTGCCCGCAAATAATAAATCTCAATCTATCCAATATGATCCTTAGATATTAGTATAGCCATTAGAATCGTTAGGATCTCAAACGGGTGCGAATAATGGGACTTAACCTGAATACCTAAAGCGTTCGTTGCTCGTAAGTTGTGGATTTAATTTATTTTTTTCTGGCCGAATCAGACGGGTCCTTACGATATGTCTTAGCGAAGTAGTTAGAACTAACGAATACCTACCGATTACTGTAATTTTAATTTGAAAATTCCGTTATGGTGCGGTAGAGTGGAGAATTTCTCCACTCCACTTTGATTTAAAAAAACTATACTTCTAATCGGGTCCTAACGATATTATGTACCGAATTGAGATGAACTAACGAATATCTATCGATTGTAATCGTTAAAAACTATTAAATCCATTATGGGGAGGTAGCGTGAAGTTGACCGCCCCACTTTGATTAAAAAAAAAAAAAAACTTCTAATCGGGTCCTAACGATATTATGTACCGAGTTGAGATGAACTAACGAATATCTATCGATTGCAGTCAATGAAAATCATAAAATAGGTTTTGGGGGGGCAGCGTGAAGCTGGCCTCCCCCCCATTTTGTTTTAAAAAAAAAACGTATGTTGGAATCGGGTCCTAACGATTTAATATACTGAACTAACGCACACAAATGGTGAACTAACGATTCGGGTATGTTATTTGCGGGCAAAGTTGATAGTTTTGGCAGAAAGATTTACGTGAAGTTGACCGCCTCCATTTTGTTAAAAAAAGTTTTATTCGGATTCCAACGCTTTAAAATATTTTACTTACGTATAATCATGATGCACTAACGATGTAGGTATACTATTTGCTGACAAAGTTAATAGTTTGCCAGCAGGACGTGTGTGAAAACAGCCTTCCTGTAGGCTTCTACAGAAAAAAATAACAAGGAATTGTGGACAAGTCTGTGAGTTTGCCCGCAAATAATAAATCTCAATCTATCCAATATGATCCTTAGATATTAGTATAGCCATTAGAATCGTTAGGATCTCAAACGGGTGCGAATAATGGGACTTAACCTGAATACCTAAAGCGTTCGTTGCTCGTAAGTTGTGGATTTAATTTATTTTTTTCTGGCCGAATCAGACGGGTCCTTACGATATGTCTTAGCGAAGTAGTTAGAACTAACGAATACCTACCGATTACTGTAATTTTAATTTGAAAATTCCGTTATGGTGCGGTAGAGTGGAGAATTTCTCCACTCCACTTTGATTTAAAAAAAAACTATACTTCTAATCGGGTCCTAACGATATTATGTACCGAATTGAGATGAACTAACGAATATCTATCGATTGTAATCGTTAAAAACTATTAAATCCATTATGGGGAGGTAGCGTGAAGTTGACCGCCCCACTTTGATTAAAAAAAAAATAAATACTTCTAATCGGGTCCTAACGATATTATGTACCGAGTTGAGATGAACTAACGAATATCTATCGATTGCAGTCAATGAAAATCATAAAATAGGTTTTGGGGGGGCAGCGTGAAGCTGGCCTCCCCCCCATTTTGTTTTAAAAAAAAACGTATGTTGGAATCGGGTCCTAACGATTTAATATACTGAACTAACGCACACAAATGGTGAACTAACGATTCGGGTATGTTATTTGCGGGCAAAGTTGATAGTTTTGGCAGAAAGATTTACGTGAAGTTGACCGCCTCCATTTTGTTAAAAAAAAGTTTTATTCGGATTCCAACGCTTTAAAATATTTTACTTACGTATAATCATGATGCACTAACGATGTAGGTATACTATTTGCTGACAAAGTTAATAGTTTGCCAGCAGGACGTGTGTGAAAACAGCCTTCCTATAGGCTTCTACAGAAAAAAATAACAAGGAATTGTGGACAAGTCTGTGAGTTTGCCCGCAAATAATAAATGTCAATCTATCCAATATGATCCTTAGATATTAGTATAGCCATTAGAATCGTTAGGATTTCAAACGGGTGCGAATAATGGGACTTAACCTGAATACCTAAAGCGTTCGTTGCTCGTAAGTTGTGGATTTAATTTATTTTTTTCTGGCCGAATCAGACGGGTCCTTACGATATGTCTTAGCGAAGTAGTTAGAACTAACGAATACCTACCGATTACTGTAATTTTAATTTGAAAATTCCGTTATGGTGCGGTAGAGTGGAGAATTTCTCCACTCCACTTTGATTTAAAAAAACTATACTTCTAATCGGGTCCTAACGATATTATGTACCAAATTGAGATGAACTAACGAATATCTATCGATTGTAATCGTTAAAAACTATAAAATCCATTATGGGGAGGTAGCGTGAAGTTGACCGCCCCACTTTGATTAAAAAAAAAATACTTCTAATCGGGTCCTAACGATATTATGTACCGAGTTGAGATGAACTAACGAATATCTATCGATTGCAGTCAATGAAAATCATAAAATAGGTTTTGGGGGGGCAGCGTGAAGCTGGCCTCCCCCCCATTTTGTTTTAAAAAAAACGTATGTTGGAATCGGGTCCTAACGATTTAATATACTGAACTAACACACACAAACGGTGAACTAACGATTCGGGTATGTTATTTGCGGGCAAAGTTGATAGTTTTGGCAGAAAGATTTACGTGAAGTTGACCGCCTCCATTTTGTTAAAAATATAATCATGATGCACTAACGATGTAGATATACTATTTGCTGACAAAGTTAATAGTTTGCCAGCAGGACGTGTGTGAAAACAACCTTCCTATAGGCTTCTACAGAAAAAAATAACAAGGAATTGTGGACAAGTCTGTGAGTTTGCCCGCAAATAATAAATGTCAATCTATCCAATATGATCCTTAGATATTAGTATAGCCATTAGAATCGTTAGGATTTCAAACGGGTGCGAATAATGGGACTTAACCTGAATACCTAAAGCGTTCGTTGCTCGTAAGTTGTGGATTTAATTTTTTTTTTTCTGGCCGAATCAGACGGGTCCTTACGATATGTCTTAGCGAAGTAGTTAGAACTAACGAATACCTACCGATTACTGTAATTTTAATTTGAAAATTCCGTTATGGTGCGGTAGAGTGGAGAATTTCTCCACTCCACTTTGATTTAAAAAAACTATACTTCTAATCGGGTCCTAACGATATTATGTACCAAATTGAGATGAACTAACGAATATCTATCGATTGTAATCGTTAAAAACTATAAAATCCATTATGGGGAGGTAGCGTGAAGTTGACCGCCCCACTTTGATTAAAAAAAAAATACTTCTAATCGGGTCCTAATGATATTATGTACCGAGTTGAGATGAACTAACGAATATCTATCGATTGCAGTCAATGAAAATCATAAAATAGGTTTTGGGGGGGCAGCGTGAAGCTGGCCTCCCCCCCATTTTGTTTTAAAAAAAAACGTATGTTGGAATCGGGTCCTAACGATTTAATATACTGAACTAACGCACACAAATGGTGAACTAACGATTCGGGTATGTTATTTGCGGGCAAAGTTGATAGTTTTGGCAGAAAGATGTACGTGAAGTTGACCGCCTCCATTTTGTTAAAAAAAAGGTTTATTCGGATTCCAACGCTTTAAAATATTTTACTTACGTATAATCATGATGCACTTACGATGTAGGTATACTATTTGCTGACAAAGTTAATAGTTTGCCAGCAGGACGTGTGTGAAAACAGCCTTCCTATAGGCTTCTACAGAAAAAAATAACAAGGAATTGTGGACAAGTCTGTGAGTTTGCCCGCAAATAATAAATGTCAATCTATCCAATATGATCCTTAGATATTAGTATAGCCATTAGAATCGTTAGGATCTCAAACGGGTGCTAATAATTGGACTTAACCTGAATACCTAAAGCGTTCGTTGCTCGTAAGTTGTGGATTTAATTTATTTTTTTCTGGCCGAATCAGACGGGTCCTTACGATATGTCTTAGCGAAGTAGTTAGAACTAACGAATACCTACCGATTACTGTAATTTTAATTTGAAAATTCCGTTATGGTGCGGTAGAGTGAAGAATTTCTCCACTCCACTTTGATTTAAAAAAACTATACTTCTAATCGGGTCCTAACGATATTATGTACCGAATTGATATGAACTAACGAATATCTATCGATTGTAATCGTTAAAAACTATAAAATCCATTTTGGGGGGGTAGCGTGAAGTTGACCGCCCCACTTTGATTAAAAAAAAAAATACTTCTAATTGGGTCCTAACGATATTATGTACCGAATTGAGATGAACTAACGAATATCTATCGATTGTAATCGTTAAAAACTATAAAATCCATTTTGGGGAGGTAGCGTGAAGCTGACCGCCCCACTTTGATTAAAAAAAAAAAATACTTCTAATCGGGTCCTAACGATATTATGTGCCGAATTGAGGTGAACTAACGAATATCTATCGATTGCAGTCAATGAAATTCATAAAATACGTTTTGGGGGGGCAGCGTGAAGCTGGCCCCCCCCATTTTGTTTTTTAAAAAAACGTATGTTGGAATCGGGTCCTAACGATTTCATATACTGAACTAACGTGAACCAACGATGAACTAACGATATAGATATGTTATTTGCGGGCAAAAAGTTTGGGGCGGTCAACTTCACGGACATTGCTAGTTGTGCTAAGCTCACCTGACGCCAATAGAACGCAACTCCAAGCATCGGGGTTCCATTAAGGGAAATAAGAGGAACTGCAACTGTCTTCTTGAGCAATTCACGTATCATACCTATCACTATGTTGACTATTCAAGACGAGTGGTATGCACCCATAACTGCGTAGGTATTAGGAGTATGAATGCAATAAGTGCAGGTTATAGTAAGTATATATATTTATTTACCAAGGAGCCGAGCCGATATTACAAGACAGGTGCCGGTAGTAGACCAACATCGGGCGTCTTACTCCTCCGTCTTACCTCCTTCTCATTAAACTCTAAAATTAACATAGAAAGAAATATCTACTAATTAGAAAGTTCACAAACTTACCATTATAAACATATCTATGTTAGAAACACATTGACAGCCCAGTCAACAACACGTTGTCAGGTAACCAATTTCCAGGCAAGTTCCCGTCGACGGCGCTAGGAGGCGCCAGAATTGCTAGCACATATTGCATCCTTTCACTTAATTCAATTTAAACCTTTTTCATCATGCGGCCAATACCACACGTCAAACCTAAATGGCTAGTCAAATGAAATAAAAATACGAACTATATTCGAGTGGAAAAGAGAGAGCGAGTGGCGGCATGTTTACGTCATCGCGAACAGTTTAATAATGGTTCACGGAACTTTATTTTTCGTTCATCTCTAGTAACGGTAACCAGAAAAGTTTTGTTCTTTCATATAAATCATATAATGTTCTTGTCAAAACCGTTATGTCAAAGAACGGAATTTTTCCGTTCATCTTGAATATTGTGAACCAGAAATATTGTGTTCATCTACAAAACCTTTATCGTAGTTAACCGTTACTAATACGAACGGAATTAATAACGGTTAAAGAACAATATCAAATGGTTAATCGAGAACGGTTCCGATCCCTGCCCCATTCTACTTCTGGCCTTAATGCCCGATTCATGAGCGGAGCGTACTCATTAATGACTCCGTTTGACATTCATCGCTGGCTAACAGTTAGTAGGTATCACGTTTGCGAGTGCCGTTGAAAATTTTTGGATTAAATCCAGTTTCTTTCCAAAAAGCTCGTTTTTTCCCGGATGTTTCGGAAAAAATCATGGTAAGTTTCCACTTTAATTGTGAACTCTCAAGCTTTCTGAATTAGGTCTAATTTTCATTTATACCAGGAGAGCGTGATGTCATCGAGGAAAAGTCAATTGAAATAAGGAGTGTCAGTGACAGTGACAATGATTATTCCTGTAAAAACCCGAAAACCCGAAAAAATAACTAAACTTTCATACATTCCCGAGAAAACATTTGATCTTACTCCGACATTTTCAACGCTATGAATGCCACTAGCAATGAAAGTTTAACGGAGATGTTTATTAGTGGCATATATTTTTTCGAATAGGTACTTTCTAGAAAAATTACACGTCATATTGGCTAGGGGGGGCACGTCATATTGGCTCAGAAAATGTCACCAACTATCACCATGGGGGATGGGGGGGTCTAAAATTGGCCAAAATCGTATGACGTGATTAATGGACAAGCTCATTGTTAGTACTTTTGTGAAAGATTTCTGATATCTGGATATTAATAATATAAAAAGTTGTTTTGTGTTTCTGCTAATTGAAAACATTGACAGGCGGCAGCAAAATGACTATAGTAGCAGAGGAAAAAATGTCATGGACATGTAACACGGCAATCTAAAGTGTTCATTAATTATAATCTTATCTCAAAACGCGTTTAGATAACTAATTGAATTAACCCGATGCGCATTAGGATTTAGGTGCGTATTAACAGTAAAGTTAGAATAGGTACTTTGGTTATTTTATTATTGCCAACAAAAACTGTGGTTTACCACTTTCCAACTTTATTACCACTGAATAGGGTTGAAAAGTGGTAGACCACATTTTTTGTTGACTGTACTTATAATTTTGTTTTTTTTTTCTTATTCAAGTACTAATTCTTAATGTACAGCATTATCTTAATGGAGGCTTGCATGGATTGTCTGATAACCTGATTTTTACGATAAGCTTATATACACGCCACGGTGTTTCACGAAGGTGAGTCACTAACAACGTCGCATGTACCGTGTACCTATATACTCGTAAGAGTCGTAAGTCATGTTGAACAGCTTTTACCCGTAGTCTTGTCACCCGTAGACCACGAACTCTGTAAAGTGTTCGAAACGTTGGGATGTAGTAAAATCAATCAATATACGCCATATAATCCGTTAAAAAAAGTCTCATTTAATTTTTTACCTATATTTATTTATGCATTGTGTTAAGCGGTGGTATGGCCGGCAAGTACCAACATGCAAAGGCATAAACACGGCGTCTGCGGCTAGTGGTCCGGAGGTAATAACCACTCGGCTGCAATGGGTGTCATATATCTGTAGGGTTACCCGATCGCACGATACACGTGGTTCTGAGGGCCTAGTGTAGGTAATAACTTATAAAAAACGTCTCGATCGCGTTCACGTTTTCATCGTCATTTGTATGAAATTCCGATGAAAAACGTAAACACCATCGAGACGTTTTTTATAAGTTATTTTATTACCTTCACTAGGCCCTCTGGTGAGACCCATCAAATCTATCTTCGTAAGGCAAATGGTCCTAACACTACCAATAGTAGGTACTTATTTTATATTTACGTTTGTCAGCCTCCGTAGCCTAGTTGGTGATGACCCTGCCTAGAAAGCTGAAGGGTTCGAATTCCGGTTATTTGTGTATTTATTTATCATAAACAATTGTTCTTTGATCGTCACTGTGTATTTATGTGTCTATAATATGTATCTATCTATTATATATATCGTGGCCTTTGGTACCCACATCCCAAGACTGAATTTGATATAATTATGTTTTAAAAGGTGTGTAAGTATGTTTACTCGTTTTGATATATCATAATAAAAAAATAAATTTAATTTTTTTGGTACAGGAAAAATAAAAGGTTAAATTAGTGCAGTTGTTGTACATGATACCTAACGCTTGTGGCCGGCACAGGGACGTATCAATGTCGTGAGCATAAAATATGTGTTCTGTACCTACAACTATGATATATTATTATATTATAACTATGTGCACGAATATGAATGATATAAATATGTATGTTGCCGAACTGGTGAAGGCAGTAAGAAATGTAAGAATAATTTTGTCACCGCCCCAAATCTACCCGTGGGTGTCGACCTAGGGATTGAAGTATCACTTAATATTCCTTTACAGAAGATTTATCAGCAGCATGGACACACTACTGTGATTGCCAAAGCGCTTCAAAGTGGCGAATATGGGCATACTGACTGAATATACAAACGATACTCCTCCTGGAGTATGTGTGGCTGCTCCCGCGTTTCCGCTACTGCAGCTGTGGCCGGGTCGCATCCCACAAGGGTGGGACGGTCGTTGCATCGTCATTTGGGGATGGTGTTGAGAGGCTGTTGAAGGAAGATTTGCCATGGGCATGGCGAGAGAGAAAATGATTTTGGTGATGATGATGCGGTAAAGGCAAGTTTAGGCAAGGCAAAGTCCGATCTGAGAGAGATCTGAAAAGGAAGACAGATGGAGAGAGAGAGAGAGAGAGAGGCTAATATGGGCATAGGTGGGCACAGCAATATATAATACAATAGCCACGCATGATAATAGGAGAGGCCTACGTTCAGCAGTGGTCTAAGAGTGGTCGATGATATGTTGTTGTTGTTGTATTCTGGGCATTTTTTTCCGCAACTCGACATCAAACGTCTGACTGTAGCATTTCTCAGTTGAAAAATTCATTTTTCTTCAATTATATTCTGGTTTCAAGAGTAAAATGCTTATTATTTATAAGATATATGGGCGTTATGCCCAAGATCACTGATTTGTCTTATAACAAAAAGTCATAAAATATTTAATTCAAGAAAATTTTCTGTTTGCAAGATACAAATTCTTGATTGTTGTGACATTGTTTTAGTTTGATTTCATGTTTTCTTATTTGAAGTAATTGTGATTCTTGAAGTAAAGTAAACTAATTTTAAAGCAATTAGATAAAGCATTCTTATTTTGATTTTTGCTTATATATATTGCTTATAATTCAAGTTATACTATCTTGGTATAAAAAGCAAATACTGAGAGTAAATTAATCTGTTTTTAAGAAAATATTTTTTTACGGCTATAGGGAGAGGATCATATTCTTAGATTAAAAATATTTGCTTAGCATTGAAGAAATTTGTTTTAGTTGAAGTGACCTGTTTTTACCGTGCATGCATGGTATTGCCATTGCCCTTTAAATACATACTTACCTATTTGATATTATTATCTTTATGTATTTACAATATTTCTGATATTCTAAAATACTGATTAAAGTCAGGAAAATGTCTCACATTGATAACCCTGACCCGAGTCCGGCTTAATATCGCCAAACGAGCGACTACGCCTAGCTTCGAGATAATAAAATCTCCTTTGTTACTTAAGACACTGCCCAATGTTATTATCTACGGCATAAAAATGACCGTTTATGGGGGAATATGATATTCAGTATAGTTCAGCCAGTTCAGGCAGTGGTAGTGGGAAACTATCTATAACATACACCGTGGTCTCTAATAACCCGAAAGATTTTAACAGTGTATTCCTTCCTGACTACATTTAGCAACTATAATGTTGTATAAACTTTTCGGGATATCGCCTAGTTTCAGAGTTATTACCAATTAAAAAAAACATATTTTCTAATTGTTACTCAGTACAAAAGGTCTTTTAACGTCGTTGGTGCCATTATGGAGAATAGTCTCACTAACCTCATTAATAGATGTCAAAACGTGATAAATAAAACCTTTAAAAATGAGGTTTTTATAAAAAAAACCTTAACACTCATTGTAAGTGCTAGTTTTATGAATAACATTTACTTTTTATGTTAAAATACATTCAAAAAATAAATAAAAATTGAAAGAAAAATATATAAAAATAAATTTTTTTTCGCCAAAAATTACAAAAGTCATAGAATATTTTTTATTTGTTTTTACATCAAAAATGCGTGGTTAAAATCTTTCGGGTTATAAGAGTCCACGGTGTATACGAGGGCACAAGCCACAAATTCAAACCTGTTTCGGATTGGAATTGTTAGGGTTGATGACGAAGCAGCCCTATTCCCAGCACTAAGTAACATTCACCCCTGGGTCGCGTTTTATAAAGTTACATTTTACAATTTCGCTGTTTGCCTCTCTAACGCACGCACATATTGGCTAGAAAGAGAGGCAAACAGCAAAATTGTAAACTGTAACTTTATACGCGACCCTGGACGTACCTATACCATTTTTCAGAAGAATCCAAAAAAGAGTAAACAAACCTACAAACAGTAGGATCGATTCTCATTTTAATTTCCATGTGGTTAACAAATGAAATAGCCAGTTTAAAAAATGCAATGGAACTAATGTACTTTAGACTGTATTATTTTTAGCCCGAACTTCTGTACAAAGTGGTTGCCTGTGCATATGCCAAGGAATTCACTATTCGAAAATAGTATTTTGCTCGTTTGGTCAAAGGCGTAACATGACTGTAATCAAAAATATTGTTGACCGTGTTGAATTGAATGTCAGGCTCACAATCAAATTAGTGGAACGTAAAAGGGTATTTTTCATTTATATTTGTAATTTGTCACAGCCTACAGAAAATTAACGTTACCTAAACTTAATTTACTATATTTTATATATGAACAAAAAGTAGACGCAGAGGCTCAAGTATCAAAAGTCTGGACTCCCTGGAAACCCTGCCTTTTAATCATGGGCGTGACGCATCTGTCAAACGAAATAAGAAATACACAAAAAACAGTAATGTCTTTAGCAGAAATACGTCTACAAATCCCATTATTTAACGAAATTTCGTAAGGTTAAATTGGGACGAAAATAAATCTGATTCGAACGCGCGTGAACGGCTTTCGTGCATGACTGTGTAGTTGAAAAAGGTTCTCCAGAAACGTTTTTCTTGTTGCTTGGAGGAGATAAATGGTTCATGGAAGTACACAATATGTTGGGCTGTGAAAAGTGGAGTCTAATTAGTCGTATATCAAAAGATATTGCGTGATGCGACATAAAGATTTCTTTTAATGGTTAGCGATATATTAACAAACAAATTGATAGTCGAAAAAGCGGTTTTATGTGAAGCCTACGATAAATGCTACCAAATGAATTCATGCCTTTTTCACGTGATGGTGTTACATATTTTAGACTTCGTACTCAATACCCGTCAATTCAAGTTTTTTTTACGATGACGTATAGGTATGGAAATGGGCGGATTAAAAGAAAAAAATAATAGTCAACTATGGTCTTGTCTGTGCCGTTTACGTATAGTGCCGTCTATAAACATTTTATAACTGCTTCATAAAAGTTCAGCTGAACCAGTTAATAATACTACCGTGATATTGCGAAAGTACCTAGGTCAGCTAGGCAGTTTCTTGTGCTAACGGCTAAGAATATCACGGATTTATTAGACCGAGTATAATGCGTGCTTTAATCTTAACCACGGTGGTTTCTTGGCTATTAGGTACTTATTTTTAATCATATTCTTTAAAGAAAAAGATTGCCACCGAATTAGGTGGCAATCTTTTTAGAACTTTTTTTTTACTTATTTTTCAATGAAAAAATAAATCAAAAGTCTAAAGTTTTCCAAGATTCCAACGACCCAAACGTTTGTGGCACACCGATTTGAAAGACAGCATCTTTTTTAGAAAGTGAAATAAGTTAACAACTTAACATTTAATCATTAAAAAAATCGATCGAGTCCATCCTTGGCGAGATCCGCACCCTCAGCTATGCTCCTATACAAGTTCTGAAATAAAGTTATATGCAGAAAAGAAATGCTGATCCATCCTACTCACTCTCACCCATAGTGTCCCAAAACTCGCAGCAATTGCCAGAACATTCGTTTTCAATACGCATTACCTAAAGTCGCCTCCAGAATTAGGCGGACTAAACTGACAAATCAGAATGATACCAGTAATAGAGAAAAATAAATAGTGGTAAGTAAATGTCGATACATAAATATCGATAATCCTTTAAAACCTGTACGTTCCCGATATGTATTGGCTTATCTTCGACCCACTATTTGTATTTTATTGCGATCCAGAATTATTAACACTATTGAGTGCCACTAAGAATGCTGAACTCACGACCATCCCTTACTTTTGTCGAATTAAGGGTTAAGTTATCGCCTGCAGAAAGTAGAAAGATAGAAAAAAATATGGAGGAGTTCTTTTGCAGTCGCAAGTTGAACGCAAAAAACAATTTTTGGTAATAAAAGCATTTTTTCTCCTTCGAAGAACTTAATATTAAACGGTTTTTATTAACTTCACCGCGTATCAACTGTCGTCGATGCTTCAAATCTTGTGATCGATTTTTCGACCACTTCTACTGCACCAAAATCAATGAAATTTGGAACTCTTATCAAGTCCCCATGACAATGCAATATTATAATATTTGTATCCTTGTATCCTCAAAGACTGATGCTGCAGATGCAGACGTACTGCTTACCTTAACCGAGAGTGTTAGACACGTGAAAATGAAAGTATAGCATGTTTGGCATAATCAAATACTAACAGCCTGATCTTGACTTCCAACTCCTCACTCCTGATGCAGCAGTACTGCCCACAATAACCGCTTTCCGGTTTATCTTTTATCGATATCTTGATTTTAAAGAAGTTCTTTAGATATTAAGTAGAAACATGCGAATTTAATACTAACGTCCAACTCTTCAAATCTGATACTCCAGTGTTACTGCCTGCCACAACCGCTAGGTTTAGCGATATGGAGATTTTTAAGTACTGCTTTAGATATTTGGTAGAACGTTAGAAATATACGGATTTCATTATCATCATCATCATATCAGCCGAAAGACGTTCACTGGTGAATATAGGCCTCCCCCAAAGATTGCCACAAGGACCGGCCCTGTGCCACCTGTATCCAGCGACCTTCACCAGGTCATGAGTACACCTTGTGCACCCACCACGTACACCCACGCTGCGCCTTTCTGTACGTGACCGCCACTCGAGAACCTTACCGCCCCAACGGCCATCGGTTCCACGCGCAACGGATCCTCGCCCACTGCCACTTCAGTTCAGCGATTCGAAGAGCTATATCGGTTACTTTGATTCTCTATCGTCTCATTTCTAATCCGATATCGCAGAGAGACTCCTAGCATAGCCCTATTGATTGCCCTTTGGGTGACATTGGGCCTTCTTATGAGGCCCATTGTAAGCGACCACGGTTTAGTACCGTATGTCATCACTGGCAACAAACACTGATCAAAGACTTACGTTTTCAAACCCTGCGGAAAATTGGACGAAAAGATACTGACGGATTTAATACTGACTTCCTGCTCCTCAAACCTGATGCTGCTGAGACACGCGCCACTGCCTGCCGTAACCGCCAGGTTAATCAAAAACATTATACATTGAATACTCACTTCCAAATCCTAACGCGTAGGACGTGTTGTCCGCTTGATGACAGTGTGAGTTTCGGGTTCGCGTAAAGCGAGCCGTCGGGTCGGGCCTACGGCCCTCCGTCTAAAAGACTGACAGAGTGAGTAGTTCGCGTAGGGCGAACCGTCGGGCCTACGGCCCTCCGGCCGATAGACTGACAGCGTGAGTGGTTCGCGTAGGGCGCACTATTGGGTCCGGCTGATAGACTAACAGCGTAAGTGGTTTGCGTAGGGCAGGCCGTCCGGCCTGCGGCCCTCCAGCTGGTACAGTGACAGCGTGAGTGGATCGCGTAGGGTGAGCCGTCGGGCCTGCGGCCCTCCGGCTGATAGAGTGACAGTGTGAGTGGATCACGCAGGGTGAGCCGTCGTGCCTGCGGCCCTCCGGCTGATAGACTGACAGCGTGAGGGGATCGCGTAGGGTGAGCTAGACTACTAGACTGACAACGTGAGTGGATCGTGTAAGGCGAGCCGTCGGGCCTGCGGCCCTCCAGCTGATAGAGTGACAGCGTGAGTTGTTCGCGTAGAGCTAGCCGTTGGGCCTGCGGCCCCCCCAGCTGATAGAGTGACAGCGTGAGTGGATCGCGTAGCGTATGGCGAGCCGTCGGGCCTTCGGCCCTCCAGCTGATAGAGTGACAGCGTGAGTGGATCGCGTAGGGCGAGCCGTCGGGCCTGCGGCCCTCCGGCTGATAGACTAACGGTGTGAGTGGTTCACGTAGGGCGGGCCCTCGGGCTTGTGGTTGTGGCCCTCCAGCTGATAGAGTGACAGCGTGAGTGGATCGCTTAGCGTATGGCGAGCCGTCGGGCCTTCGGCCCTCCAGATGATAGAGTGACAGCGTGAGTGGTTCACGTAGGGCGGGCCGTCGGGCTTGAGGCCCTCCAGCTCATAGAGTGACAGCGTGAGTGGATCGCGTAGGGCGAGCCATCGGACCTGCGGCCCTCCAGCTGATAGAATAACAGCGTGAGTGGTTCGCGTAGGGCGAGCCGTCGGGCCTGCGGCCCTCCAGCTGATAGAGAGACAGCGTAAGTGGATCGCGTAGGGCGAGCCGTCGGGCCTGCGGCCCTCCGGCTGATAGACTCACGATGTGAGTGGTTCGCGTAGAGCGGGCCGTCGGGCCTGCGGCTCTCCAGCTGATAGAGTGACGGCGTGAGTGGTTCGCGTAGCACGAGTCGTCGGGCCTGCGGCCCTCCAGCTGATAGAGTGACAGCGTGAGTAGTTCGCGTAGGGCGTGCCGTTGGGCTTGCGGCCGTCCGGTTGATATACGTAGACAGAGAGTGTGAGTCCCTCCGGTTCACGTAGTGCGTGCCATACTGCCGTCGAGTCTATGGCGCTCCAGTTGATAGACTGCATGGATTGACCCTTTGGGCCCTCGGTTCGCGTCGAACTTTCCGTCAGACCTGCGGTCCTCCGGTTGGTCGACTGACAGTGTGAGTTTATATTTTATAGTCTCGAAATTCGATTTGTATTATGTATACAATATAAAAAAAACTTGATTTTCTCAATAAACTAAATTGATTGATATATTGTTTATTGTCAGATCTCTGTTATCTTAGGTATTGTATGAATAACACGTCCATTTGAGACACTTCGGGCAATTCAAGCTGACATTTTTTTAGTGTCGGATTTTTAAAAATATCTATTCAGCAGGGATTCCCCTCTCGTTATACATAAAATAATGTCCATTACGTTTACATATGTGTCGTGATTAAAGCGCGAGAGTTAAACGCTAGCATGCATAATTGTATTGCATATTACAAACAACATCGTTGATCTAGAATAAGTAGGTATAGTATCGGAAATTAACTATAACTATTACACTAAAAACTTGAAAATAAAATAAGTAAAAAAGTTTGGGTTATTCCCACCTGTTACCACCAACTTGACACCAGTGGTAACAACTGGGAATTTTTTTCCCATCTGTTACCACTGGGAACAACTGGGAATTAAAATTCCCAACTGTTACCACTAAACTAATTGGTGGTAACTACTGGGAATTCTTTTTCCCAGTAGTTACCACTAAGTTAATATTTAGTAGTCATATTGCAATAGGATACCTAGTAGCCATAAATTTTGTTAATGAGACTGAGACTGTCCAGAGACTATAATTATTATAAAATGTTATACTACAAATAAAGACGAATTACACTGATTTTTTATTCTAAACAAGAATATTTCAATATTTCATTTTTCGTGTAAGTACCTAAAACCTTGTAGTAGTTATAATAAATTTAAAATAGGATTGAGATTCGTAATCAGTTAAAACAACACGATGAAAAATGAAAGTTATCCCTTCTACGAGCCGGTCACCCCTTTTTACCTGCCTCTGTGATAATCAAGTCAGTAGTTCTTAATATTTTTGGTTCAGATTCAGAGTAGGTAATACTGACAACATATTAGGGCATTTTCGCGAGAAGAGATCCAAAAAAAATTTTTTTTAAGGTAGGTAAATTTAATGTTTTTCCTACTCAGAATAATGAGTTCTTTCAATCTAGGAGAAAAAAAGTACAAGAAAAAAACGGTCCCACATTTTTCATACATTTTACATGCTCTCCACTTTGTAACCGCTGTACAATGTGTTTGAAAAACGGTTACGTAATAGAAACAAAAAGTTGGGACACTTTTTTTCTTCTAGTAGGATCGAAAGAGCTCGTGATTCTGAGCAGGAAAAACATAAAATTTTCCAGTTTCAGAAAAATAAGTTTTTGGATCTCTTCTCGCGAAAATGCCCATTAAAAAAAGTTTAAAGAATATTTTCAAAATGTATTCATTTTTAGTAAAATTCGATGGTAAATAAGATATTTTATAAATAAAGTAATATTCATAAAATTAGCTCCTTATTATTAACTGGCATTTTGTGTATATTCTATTAAAAACAAGCACATTACTAGTAAAGTACTTGGTGGTAACAACTGGGATTTATTTTTCCCAGTAGTTACCACTAAAGTGATTGGAGGTAACTACTGGGAATTATTTTTCCCAGTAGTTACCACCAAGTACTCTGGTGGTAACAGGTGGGAAAAAAATTCCCAGTTGTTACCACTGGTGTCAAGTTGGTGGTAACAGGTGGGAATAACCCAAAAGTTTTAAGTTAAACTGTTTTTATTGCACCAAAAACTAGAAAATAAAAATTAGTTGTAACTAACCGTAGATGCTACTTTCTGTAGATTAGTCACGTGAAACTATTATTACTGTAGTCTTCCCAAGTTGGATGCTGAAAGCCACGTTTAGCCTCTATATCAGTGGATTTAGCGTTACCTAATCGGAAACTTTTACCAAACTAAAATAAAAACGTGGGGCGTTATGATAAATAAACATACAAGTTCAAAATTAGACGTGTGCGCCGCGCCGGCGTCACGCCGCCGCCGACCTTTTTCCCCACGCCGCCGCCGCCGACTAATGGTCGGCGTGAAATCGGCGTGGCCTTGACTGAATAACAGACTTATTTCTTATGTGTTAAATACTAAATAGTAAGCTTCGTATTTGCTTTATGTATTTACGTAATGCTCTTATACAGGAAATAAAATATCGGCCTATCGAGTGTCATCACTCATTACACGTAGATACCAGAGTTCTTCCGATTACTTTTGTACACATACAAAAGTAATCGGAAATAAAAAATATTATATTACTTTTTGCCCAGCTCTGGTAGATACTTAGGCTCGACGACATCCAGCCTCAGGAACAAGCCGGTTCGGTTTTTGCACAAGCAACGTCGGGTTATACAGAAGACCGAGAGGTATAACTTGCCCCTCTGGTTACCGTTCGTGG
This sequence comes from Thaumatotibia leucotreta, assembly GCA_025490895.1. NCBI lineage: Eukaryota > Metazoa > Arthropoda > Insecta > Lepidoptera > Tortricidae > Thaumatotibia > Thaumatotibia leucotreta. Next base: position 9,650 of record JALPQI010031618.1, on the reverse strand, counting down.
CCTGTGAAGCATTTGAATCGATCGAGACGTTTATGAATAAGGGGTTACCCTCTTATTCATAAACAAATAATATACATTACTTCCAGCGGTACCAAGTAGACTTTTCCTCCTTGTCCCGATACCGCAATGCCGGGGGTCGTGATTATCAAGTTATCATTTCTCTTTTACTATCTTTCGCCAACCGTGCGATTCTTTGGCAGCGTGGACCGCTTCAGCAATCTGAATGTTGAGTGTGGTGCGGATTTGGTCTGTCCAGTGCATGGGGCTCGGTCTTTTTTTTTTCAAACTTTCCTGAGACAATAAGTTTTTGCAGGTCTTCCATGTTTGTGGGCTATGTGTCCAAAGAACAAGTAACCAACAAACACTAGAACAAGTAAGCCAAGTAGACTACCGGTACTTATATTGTAGCGTCCAGTTCATCTCCAAGGCCGGTATTCGAAACCCATACGATTGCAGTAGGTATGTCAAAACTGTTTTTGGTTGCTTAGGGAGATGTCTTCAAGATTTTGGTCTGGAAAGGGCTTTGTCATCAACATCAATAGTCAGTATATCAGTTATACCACCCACGTTCAGTTTGCCGACTATAAAGTAGTAAAATAAAGTAATTATGGTTGAAACCTTGGAGAACTTGAGCACTATCCTCATTGATGTCTGTAGAGCCCCTGAATGCGTTGGGCTTAAGATACAACGAAGATCAACGAAGACCACATCAAATATCTAGTCTTTGTGATACAAACTCCAGTCAAGATCTAAGCTCAAAGACGACGAACATGTGTACCGGGGACAACTAGTCCAGTTGGGTGGATCTAAATTTGAGAAAAAGGTCAATAGTAATGTAGTGCCGGACAGCACAATATCTTCTCATTCAATATCCCGCAGTATATTTCAAAACGAAATTCTTCGACCAAGTGTTACTTACGACTATAAAACGTGCTACGTAACTATGGGCTTAGTAAAAAGATCACTCAATAAGATATTTAATCGATGGAAAGAGGAGTTCCCTACAAGATTGAAATAGAAATGTTGAGAGCCGTATAATAACTGAAAACACCAACGTAGCTCAAAAAATGTGTGACCTGAAGTGGCAGTGGGCTAGACATTAAACGCAGGTGTCCTACGCAGCATTTCCATGTATGGAGCCCCTCTGTGGGAAGATGCATTCACCACACAGAACAAGGCCCTTTTAAGGAGACCTCAGTGAGCTATCGCGGTTAGGGCAGTGCGGGCCTATTGCACAGTCTCTTGGGCTGCAGCGTCAACTTTGGCGGCGGATCCCCCTTGGGGACTTCAAGCCAAAGTCCTTGCCGAAGTATACCGGTACAAAACAAGGCAGAGGGAGGATGGCTAAACCCCAAGCCATCAAGAGGCGGAGCGTGTCCGGGATCTAGCGCAGAAAGACATGCTTCTCCAATGGAACGTGGACCTGGGGACATCGGCTTGCGACGTGCTAACCATAGCAGCAATTCGGCCTCACTTAGATCGCTGGATGAAGCGGCGCCACGGGGCACTGACCTTTAGGCTGGTGCAGATACTGTCTGGCCATGGGTGCTTCGGCAGATATCTGCACCGGATTAGACGAGAAGAGTCAACAAAATGCCATGAGTGTGGCGCACAGGAAAACTCAGTGCGCCTAACCGGGCAATTTTAAGACAGGTTATAGGAGCTGATCTCTCGCTGTCGAGCATCGCGTTTAAGCTGGAAAGCCGTAACCACCTTCTGCGAAGATGCCATTTCGCAGAAGGAGGCCTCGGAGCAGGAGAGAGAAAATGACCCTGCAGCACACCCGCTCCGTCGACGCAGGCTTGGGGGTCGGCGCAGACGCTACGCAGATCTGCTAGCTCCACCCTAGCACACCAATATAGCCAAAAGCTCATTGGACTGGGGCCACTAACTATTTGGTGTCCCATTGGGTCTGCAGCTCGGCTGCCCGCTGGAGTGACGCAGTAGAATGCTCATAGCGATCCTGCGTCACCCCGTCAAAAGCGGAAATGACACTCGTTGGGTTTTTAGACTGTAGTGGATGTCAATGCTCCGTAGTCCGTCATACCTGTCTCACGACAGGATGCGTAAAAGCATTTTCCCAACGTAAAAAAAAAAGTGGGCTGGACATATTGCCCGCAAAATTACCGTTGGGGCAAGCGATTTCTTAAAGGAAAGCTTCAACTTGTCGACGCAGTGTAGGAAGGCTCCCAATATGATGGACCGATGACCTGGCAAAGATAGGTGGAATCCATAGGATGTGGGCTGCGCACTATTTATTCTTATGACATGCTATGATAGGGGATTTGAGGACCTAATGTCCATCGGCAGATAATACGTATTATTACTATCATCATAAAACGAAGATGAATACAGTTAGTCCAAGCCCAGTTATTGTTGGAAATACATATTATGTAAGGCTTGTCCACGAAATAAAGTAGACGTTGCCGTATAATTCATTTTCTTCTCGGACGCTGTGGTTGATATTTATATGTCATCATCATCATCATCATATCAGCTGAAAGACGTCCACTGCTGAACATAGGCCTCCCCCAAAGATTGCCACAATGACCGGTCCTGCGCCACCCGCATCCAACGGACTCCTGCGACCTTTGCGATTTATATGTATTTCTCCATAATTATGGACATTTATTTAAACTTCTGAATTTTAGCAGTGTTTTACAATTTTGGCTCATTTAGTTTCCTAATGGGTCTTAACTAAATTACAATATCGATACTATAATAAACTGTGAATCTTGTTTCTACAATTTTAATTAACTATTTCAAGTCTTGTTGAAATCGTCTCGGAAGATCGCACTTTTGCATTAAGCATTATCTGAAGTTATTTTGATTTTAACGACTTTTAAGCGAATACTTTTGGACATTGGATTGTTAAACATGAAACAGAAGAACCAAATTACGGTCCCATGGCTGTTAGAACTACATGGGACTATTGTGTAACAGTGGAGACTGATTTTACGATGGCTACTTTATTTCGCGGACAAGCTTTAGAACATGATGGGAAGAGAAAACTGTTATCTATTGATCAGATGGTGGTTAAGGTGGCCATTGGTGGTGTTTATTGCACATTTATATTGTATTTATCTCAATTATAATAAAGAATACGATCGAATTCCGCTTTTATATTCATATGACCTTCACGCCGATTTCACGCCGAAATCACGCCGCCTCCGCCGACTTTTCGGCAAACGCCGCCGCCGACCATTTTGACATCGGCGCACACGTCTATTCAAAATATGTAATTGTAGCTTTAATTTTGCAATTAATCATCCATCTGTTTCAACCAGGGATCGGAAACCGTTATTATTTTCAAACCGTTACCATACGTCAACCCCAAACCATAATCATAAAGTTTTTGTTCTCATTAACCGATACTTCTTAATGTTCTTTGACGGAACGCTTAATGGCCGATTCTGTTCTCAACGAACGGAATAATAACGGTTTTCCTAATTCTGTTGTAAGAGATGAACTGTCATGTCATGTTCTTCTTATAAAGTTTCCGTTACGGTTAATGTTCTTTCAAACGTTTTTGGCCGCGAACGCTACGTTTAGTGTTCTTGGGAACGGAATAATAGTGGTTTTCCTGTCAAAATTGATTTGAACAAATAGACAATCACATGTGGTGCCTATTCTCCGATTAATCGAGATTGAATGTCGTATGGTTTGTATAAGGAAAACGTATTGAAATGACGTTTCGTGTCGTTTACTATTTTAATATTTATGGATACTGGAATAGAGACCCACTAGAAATTTAAAATCTGTTCCAAATTTAAACGCATAACCGAACGTAGTTAAGGAAAAACGACGCAATACACTACAATCTGCCAATTTGTTTTAAATCCTATGTCAAAAGGAAAAGCCATCAATTTAAGTGACAAAGTGGCACCTTTTCGTTCACCTTTTCACCGCCACGTCAAAAAATAAAAGCGAGCAACACACGCCAAGCAACAAATTGCATGTAAACAACTAACTCAACAAAGTAAGTATCAGCTTCGTAGTGTTAAACGAACATATATTTTATCAGTTATATCAATTCATTGGCGGCGAAAAAATGTCCTTACCTACTGTTATCAGGAGGTAATGTTATGATTACAGTCACGTTAATTCCTATAGCAAGGCTAGCATATCTTGTGTTTAACATCAACTTGCCGCCACACTTCTCTTTTTAATCTATACAATTGAAAAAAGACGCGTAGCTGCGAGTTGCTTGTTAATTCAGAGTTTGCAATCTGTCATCAACCTCTTTTGAGAAACTGAACTTGCTTTTCAAAAGAGGTCGATAGATCTGAGTCCGTAGCTATGTTAGCTAACGTGCCAATTAGTTATTTTATTCTCTTTGGTGCCAATCGCTACGCTACGCTGAGCAGGTAGTGTATCGTAGTTTTCTCTCTGTCACTCTTTCTTATTGGTGTGACGAAGACAGTTGAGTTTCGTTCGCGACTGAATGTTAGCGATTGGCATATTGGCTACACAACCTGTTCATATAATCATTTCATCGCCAACACAGTTAACTAATGTGTCTTGATGTTTTATGAATAAGGCAATTGGACTGGATGCGTGTAAGAGTTACGAATAAATGCAAAGTCATTTGCAGACACCAATAAACTAACATGTTTTACCACAAAAATCAACTATATTCCAAATAGCTGACTGGTGAGTCGTGAGACTGGTGACTTGCTTCAACCTTTTCAACGCCACGTAAAACTATAAAAGCTAAATTTGAACTTTACGCACGTGCATAGTTACATATTATTTTGTGGATGGTGACTTACAAATAGTCTTTGGCGTTGAAACTCTCTTGTTAATCAGTACCTACCAATATATCAGTCATTGTCCAATCTAATTGAAACCTTGTGGACGGCGATAACGGTTATGTTGGTAACACTGTTTCAACGCCAAAGACCGATATACAAGTCACAGATCAATAGAGACCTAGTCGCACTTGCTTATAGTTTTTGACAAATTCCTTTGTGACACTTTGGTGGCGTGGATGGAGTGACAGCTGCTGTTTTTGCCGTGGCATTGAAAAGGTTATTGTTATGATGAGGTAAAAATTGTATTGACAGCGGTATCGTCATTCATGGTTCGTCTCAGTAAACTTAGCACAGGATCAGTGCGACAATATGTCGCCGCGAAATAGATTATCCATCTCCCTTTTATTCATATTGTTGGTAAAAGATAGAAAATCTATACATGTAGCGATAACATACTGACATAGCAATCATGTGCTAAGCGTACAGTATAGTTCGAGAAATATAAATTGAACGTTTATTTTTACTATAATGTAGGTAGAAAGTTACCAATTTATATTTCACGAACTGTACTCTCAGTCGTCGTATGTCAAGTTCTTAAATTGATGCCGTTCTGATTGTGTCACTAATTTTTTATAGTTAGCATATAGTATAGCAAGATAGTAGTTAGAGCAACACACCCAAAGAAGATGTTGACGAAGGCTTAAATGAGCAATATGAAATAGACAATACAACAAATTACCAAAGTTGATATAGTTGACCCCAGTTAAAATGACGAATCAAGAATAGGTGACAAAGACAGATCGGGACCAATTCAAGATTTTAAGAAAAAACAATTGAGACGTCACTGAAAATAAAACTAAGGCTGCGTTTCACCAAACTTTTATTCGAAGAATAACGCTTTCACTCAGATATATATATATATACATCTACATATATATCTATATATATATATATATATATATATATATATATATATATATATATATATATATATATATATGTATGTAGTGCTAAAGTACTATGGAGATTTGACATGACTGTTCGAAAATAAGCGTTATATTTCGAATCAAAGTTTGGTCAAATCGACTAAGTGAAACACGTACACGGTCCAGAATCGAAATCTTTGATAGAGTTAACTGGGTTGGCGTATGTACCTACTAAAACTAAAAAAGGAAAAATACTATATATATTAATATTTATTTATTCGTGGTTAGCTTGGTCTTCCACATTCCAGCGTTTCACCGCTGCCGCTGGAGTCAGCATATGAGTATATGACCGCAGCTGATCTGATGATAAAGAGTACTTTTGCGAGTACTTTAGGGAAAAGGATTCTTGCTATATCAAAGGGTTCCAGGATGGCTGGCACATACGCGGGTTAGGTCCTCTGGCATGGCATCTTCCACTTTCTTCTATGCTGGTATACCAAGGCATCCATTCAGGTGTCTTAATATCAAAGGGTCCATGGTATCTAAGGCTGTGGAACACGGCACCTCATTAGTTTGATTTGAGCGATTAAGTATGTGTGTGCTGCTCCTAGGCCCAAAGAAGTCACCCAATTTAGACTTATACATAAATATACCATAACGACGGTCGGAGTTTACGTCACGCATCATCACTATTGCAAATGCAGTGCAATTGTGATAGCGTAAACACCATTATATAAGTGATACGATGCGTGCAGGCCACGTTTCTCTAATAAAAAGATCGGTCGATCGATGTTATAATTATATTATTATGCTTGTACTGATGGATATGAGTACCTACCTATAGATGGTTTTATGAGATAAATACACTTTAATGGTAAAAGGATACCTTCTTATCAAATTCAATATTACATCATCAGTCTATTACAGACATTACAGTCCACTGCTAGCAGTTATCTTCTATTATTTTATTTATGCGTATGGGCACATTAGGTAGGACATAATGCCCATAATAGCCACGCTGGGCAAGCGGATTGGTGATTGCAGTAATGTGTCCATTATGATGAGGCTGCTGCCCTGCCTCCATCTCAAATAATTGGAATGGTCAGCGTAGTACCGTCCCTTAGTCGACTCTTATAACACCCATGAGAAAAGTTCCCCAACTTGGTAGGTGGCAAATATATTTTTACTGCCGTCACCACACAGCCTAAATTCAATGAATACGACTATAAATATTAAGTACATTTTATATATAATATAACCACTTACAATAATATCAATCAAACAAACATAGAACCTTATTGCCCTTGTAAGTTATATGACCACAACATAGAACCATGTAATATCGTGAATTTTAGACTATTAGTTGGCTATAGGTATTAAGATACAGGTTTCAGTAAAATACAGCTAAATACACATAGAATTACTACCGTAAAATTAGCCCATTTTGCCTCCAGGGGAAACATTGCCCAAAACTTGAATTTTAAATAAATTGGTTATTATAGAAAAAAATTACATTCTTATGGCGGCCTAACTATTTTTAGTATAAAATAGATTATGTGAGAAGCAACACCAAGTATGACTTTTGCGTCTATCTTCATCTAGTTGTTTGCTAGAGCTTCTTGAGTGAGGTTGGTTATTTGGCGGGCAAAATCTTGGCAAAATATAGACATAAATTTCTCAAAACAGGGTGGTATTAAATGAAAAAAAAAAACCCATGACCTGTAATAAAATGACAACAGTAGATTACATTGATAGTAGTTTTATTGGAAAAAGCTAATCAGAAAATAAGTTATGGCTTTGGGCAATTTTATCCAGTACTTTAGCAAACGGACATTGAAAACATTGCCCATCATGAAAAATAGCCTACAGTTGTTACTTTCAAGTTTTACCACTTTATGAAAATAGCGGAGGGTAATGTTTTTTTCAGTAAATTACGTTTTTATAACTCCGTTATTTTATTTTACGTGTACAAAATGTTCGGAACCAATAACTATACTCTCAATTGTCAGTTTCGTTGTCTGCTGCTTCGTTAGTGGGCTGATATTTATATCAATATAATATTATCTTGATTCCCATTCAAAAAGCGGTTTTATTATTATTGCATTAAAACAAATAATACATTTTGGACTGTTTTACTTCACTAGTATATTAATACTTTGAACAAAAGTTAAACGTCTTTAGTTAAGATATCTACTTAAAAGTGACAACCCTAGCATTTGCGAATTGCGTTAGTGGACCTTGTATGAAAAAGAGCGAAAACGGGTAGGTAACATTGCCCAACCAATTTACTCAAAATTGTTTATACTTATCCCTGAGTTATAAACATGAAATGGTAGAATTGCCCAAAAACCTTCTGTGATCGTAGTATTATTGTCATACGAGCTATTTTTAAACACTAAATTGAGGTGGGCAATGTTGGTCAAGAACGAGATTACTTTGCTCGCCTTCTATAGGTGCATTCAGACCAAAAGAACATTCGCTATTCTAACCTCCCACTCTACGAAATTCGATCGTTACACAAAACGTGATTGGTTGATTTCGTAGAGCGGGGGATAGAACAGCGAATGCTCTTTTGGTTTGCACGCACCTTAAAACGACAAAAACCTGATCTAAATGATGATCTAAAAATTATTTCTTCATGTGAGCCGATTCGTACGATCACAGTGCACATGCTGAGCAGAAAAAACTTCAAGGTTTTATATATTTTTTTGAGATATTTTAGGATTTCCGAAAAAAGCGGGCAATGTTGACTACTTAGTTTCACGGTACTATGAAAAAATATAACATACAACCTTGTAATTATAATATTGCGGCAGCAAAATATTTGGCCAGCGTTGGGATCACGCAAAATAGGCACGTTAGATGTCGAGTTGCGGAAAATGGCGAGAATACAATATCAAAAAACCGGCCAAGACCATGTCGGGCCATGCTCAGTATAGGGTTCCGTAGTTATTCGAAAACGGCTAGGCCGATTACGTTCGAAACTTTATTTTTAAACCCACAGCCCAGCAAAGTTTTTATTTTACCACTTTGTTAGCATAATTAATATGTATACCAAATTCTAGTACTAACGGCCACTGAGCTATGCTGCGGACAGACAGACGGACAGACGGACATGGCTAATCTATAAGGGTTTTTTGTTTACTACGAAACCCTAAAAATAACGCATGAGGAAAAAAACCGGCCAAGTGCATGTCGATCCATGCTCAGTATTAGCGTTCCGTAGTTGGTCGAAACTGGCTAGACCAATTATGTTCAGGATAGTTAGTATTATCTATCAGCATGCCTTAAGCCAAATATGTAAGATATTTTTCATATTTTTCGAAATAGTGAATTTGGAAAAAACCTATACTCTTTTTGAAATACCTATTCACGGATACCCCACATTGTATTCACGTGTAGGGGAGGAACCCCAATAGTTTTTTTTTGGATATTTATTATTCGAGTTTGTCGGCTTAAACTAATATGTATACCTACAACTAATTGCAAATGGTCGCTGATCTAAGCACGACGAGCAGACAGACGGACTACCGCACGAAACGATAGATGAAGAGTGATAGAGCGCTGACACACTCTAGCACCATGCTAAGAAGAGTATGCTGACGGATAGACAGACGGACTAACGGACAGACAGACGGACAGACGGACATGGCGAAACTATAAGGGTTTTTTATTTTTTTATGCCCGCTATTTTGAACTATGCCCGATCATAACAATTTTTTTTTTAACGAAAAAAGTGTTAACGCTTTCACAGCCAGTAACAAAAAAGCTCGTTTAAATTTGAATTCTAAAATGTTATAAACAGAGTTCTTAATCACAATTGCGGAAATAACGCATAATTTATTTTTATTTTTTGTTACTGGACATTGTATTTTTTTGGGTTTGTTAAGAATTATTTCTATTTCTAGACGGATCCAAGAATAGATGGATGGAAAGAAGGACTAACCAACAGATAGATTAACAGTCAGAC
>JALPQI010031617.1:0-16410 GCA_025490895.1 Thaumatotibia leucotreta | reverse complement strand
CCTTTTCGTTCACCTTTTCACCGCCACGTCAAAAAATAAAAGCGAGCAACACACGCCAAGCAACAAATTGCATGTAAACAACTAACTCAACAAAGTAAGTATCAGCTTCGTAGTGTTAAACGAACATATATTTTATCAGTTATATCAATTCATTGGCGGCGAAAAAATGTCCTTACCTACTGTTATCAGGAGGTAATGTTATGATTACAGTCACGTTAATTCCTATAGCAAGGCTAGCATATCTTGTGTTTAACATCAACTTGCCGCCACACTTCTCTTTTTAATCTATACAATTGAAAAAAGACGCGTAGCTGCGAGTTGCTTGTTAATTCAGAGTTTGCAATCTGTCATCAACCTCTTTTGAGAAACTGAACTTGCTTTTCAAAAGAGGTCGATAGATCTGAGTCCGTAGCTATGTTAGCTAACGTGCCAATTAGTTATTTTATTCTCTTTGGTGCCAATCGCTACGCTACGCTGAGCAGGTAGTGTATCGTAGTTTTCTCTCTGTCACTCTTTCTTATTGGTGTGACGAAGACAGTTGAGTTTCGTTCGCGACTGAATGTTAGCGATTGGCATATTGGCTACACAACCTGTTCATATAATCATTTCATCGCCAACACAGTTAACTAATGTGTCTTGATGTTTTATGAATAAGGCAATTGGACTGGATGCGTGTAAGAGTTACGAATAAATGCAAAGTCATTTGCAGACACCAATAAACTAACATGTTTTACCACAAAAATCAACTATATTCCAAATAGCTGACTGGTGAGTCGTGAGACTGGTGACTTGCTTCAACCTTTTCAACGCCACGTAAAACTATAAAAGCTAAATTTGAACTTTACGCACGTGCATAGTTACATATTATTTTGTGGATGGTGACTTACAAATAGTCTTTGGCGTTGAAACTCTCTTGTTAATCAGTACCTACCAATATATCAGTCATTGTCCAATCTAATTGAAACCTTGTGGACGGCGATAACGGTTATGTTGGTAACACTGTTTCAACGCCAAAGACCGATATACAAGTCACAGATCAATAGAGACCTAGTCGCACTTGCTTATAGTTTTTGACAAATTCCTTTGTGACACTTTGGTGGCGTGGATGGAGTGACAGCTGCTGTTTTTGCCGTGGCATTGAAAAGGTTATTGTTATGATGAGGTAAAAATTGTATTGACAGCGGTATCGTCATTCATGGTTCGTCTCAGTAAACTTAGCACAGGATCAGTGCGACAATATGTCGCCGCGAAATAGATTATCCATCTCCCTTTTATTCATATTGTTGGTAAAAGATAGAAAATCTATACATGTAGCGATAACATACTGACATAGCAATCATGTGCTAAGCGTACAGTATAGTTCGAGAAATATAAATTGAACGTTTATTTTTACTATAATGTAGGTAGAAAGTTACCAATTTATATTTCACGAACTGTACTCTCAGTCGTCGTATGTCAAGTTCTTAAATTGATGCCGTTCTGATTGTGTCACTAATTTTTTATAGTTAGCATATAGTATAGCAAGATAGTAGTTAGAGCAACACACCCAAAGAAGATGTTGACGAAGGCTTAAATGAGCAATATGAAATAGACAATACAACAAATTACCAAAGTTGATATAGTTGACCCCAGTTAAAATGACGAATCAAGAATAGGTGACAAAGACAGATCGGGACCAATTCAAGATTTTAAGAAAAAACAATTGAGACGTCACTGAAAATAAAACTAAGGCTGCGTTTCACCAAACTTTTATTCGAAGAATAACGCTTTCACTCAGATATATATATATATACATCTACATATATATCTATATATATATATATATATATATATATATATATATATATATATATATATATATATATGTATGTAGTGCTAAAGTACTATGGAGATTTGACATGACTGTTCGAAAATAAGCGTTATATTTCGAATCAAAGTTTGGTCAAATCGACTAAGTGAAACACGTACACGGTCCAGAATCGAAATCTTTGATAGAGTTAACTGGGTTGGCGTATGTACCTACTAAAACTAAAAAAGGAAAAATACTATATATATTAATATTTATTTATTCGTGGTTAGCTTGGTCTTCCACATTCCAGCGTTTCACCGCTGCCGCTGGAGTCAGCATATGAGTATATGACCGCAGCTGATCTGATGATAAAGAGTACTTTTGCGAGTACTTTAGGGAAAAGGATTCTTGCTATATCAAAGGGTTCCAGGATGGCTGGCACATACGCGGGTTAGGTCCTCTGGCATGGCATCTTCCACTTTCTTCTATGCTGGTATACCAAGGCATCCATTCAGGTGTCTTAATATCAAAGGGGTCCATGGTATCTAAGGCTGTGGAACACGGCACCTCATTAGTTTGATTTGAGCGATTAAGTATGTGTGTGCTGCTCCTAGGCCCAAAGAAGTCACCCAATTTAGACTTATACATAAATATACCATAACGACGGTCGGAGTTTACGTCACGCATCATCACTATTGCAAATGCAGTGCAATTGTGATAGCGTAAACACCATTATATAAGTGATACGATGCGTGCAGGCCACGTTTCTCTAATAAAAAGATCGGTCGATCGATGTTATAATTATATTATTATGCTTGTACTGATGGATATGAGTACCTACCTATAGATGGTTTTATGAGATAAATACACTTTAATGGTAAAAGGATACCTTCTTATCAAATTCAATATTACATCATCAGTCTATTACAGACATTACAGTCCACTGCTAGCAGTTATCTTCTATTATTTTATTTATGCGTATGGGCACATTAGGTAGGACATAATGCCCATAATAGCCACGCTGGGCAAGCGGATTGGTGATTGCAGTAATGTGTCCATTATGATGAGGCTGCTGCCCTGCCTCCATCTCAAATAATTGGAATGGTCAGCGTAGTACCGTCCCTTAGTCGACTCTTATAACACCCATGAGAAAAGTTCCCCAACTTGGTAGGTGGCAAATATATTTTTACTGCCGTCACCACACAGCCTAAATTCAATGAATACGACTATAAATATTAAGTACATTTTATATATAATATAACCACTTACAATAATATCAATCAAACAAACATAGAACCTTATTGCCCTTGTAAGTTATATGACCACAACATAGAACCATGTAATATCGTGAATTTTAGACTATTAGTTGGCTATAGGTATTAAGATACAGGTTTCAGTAAAATACAGCTAAATACACATAGAATTACTACCGTAAAATTAGCCCATTTTGCCTCCAGGGGAAACATTGCCCAAAACTTGAATTTTAAATAAATTGGTTATTATAGAAAAAAATTACATTCTTATGGCGGCCTAACTATTTTTAGTATAAAATAGATTATGTGAGAAGCAACACCAAGTATGACTTTTGCGTCTATCTTCATCTAGTTGTTTGCTAGAGCTTCTTGAGTGAGGTTGGTTATTTGGCGGGCAAAATCTTGGCAAAATATAGACATAAATTTCTCAAAACAGGGTGGTATTAAATGAAAAAAAAAACCCATGACCTGTAATAAAATGACAACAGTAGATTACATTGATAGTAGTTTTATTGGAAAAAGCTAATCAGAAAATAAGTTATGGCTTTGGGCAATTTTATCCAGTACTTTAGCAAACGGACATTGAAAACATTGCCCATCATGAAAAATAGCCTACAGTTGTTACTTTCAAGTTTTACCACTTTATGAAAATAGCGGAGGGTAATGTTTTTTTCAGTAAATTACGTTTTTATAACTCCGTTATTTTATTTTACGTGTACAAAATGTTCGGAACCAATAACTATACTCTCAATTGTCAGTTTCGTTGTCTGCTGCTTCGTTAGTGGGCTGATATTTATATCAATATAATATTATCTTGATTCCCATTCAAAAAGCGGTTTTATTATTATTGCATTAAAACAAATAATACATTTTGGACTGTTTTACTTCACTAGTATATTAATACTTTGAACAAAAGTTAAACGTCTTTAGTTAAGATATCTACTTAAAAGTGACAACCCTAGCATTTGCGAATTGCGTTAGTGGACCTTGTATGAAAAAGAGCGAAAACGGGTAGGTAACATTGCCCAACCAATTTACTCAAAATTGTTTATACTTATCCCTGAGTTATAAACATGAAATGGTAGAATTGCCCAAAAACCTTCTGTGATCGTAGTATTATTGTCATACGAGCTATTTTTAAACACTAAATTGAGGTGGGCAATGTTGGTCAAGAACGAGATTACTTTGCTCGCCTTCTATAGGTGCATTCAGACCAAAAGAACATTCGCTATTCTAACCTCCCACTCTACGAAATTCGATCGTTACACAAAACGTGATTGGTTGATTTCGTAGAGCGGGGGATAGAACAGCGAATGCTCTTTTGGTTTGCACGCACCTTAAAACGACAAAAACCTGATCTAAATGATGATCTAAAAATTATTTCTTCATGTGAGCCGATTCGTACGATCACAGTGCACATGCTGAGCAGAAAAAACTTCAAGGTTTTATATATTTTTTTGAGATATTTTAGGATTTCCGAAAAAAGCGGGCAATGTTGACTACTTAGTTTCACGGTACTATGAAAAAATATAACATACAACCTTGTAATTATAATATTGCGGCAGCAAAATATTTGGCCAGCGTTGGGATCACGCAAAATAGGCACGTTAGATGTCGAGTTGCGGAAAATGGCGAGAATACAATATCAAAAAACCGGCCAAGACCATGTCGGGCCATGCTCAGTATAGGGTTCCGTAGTTATTCGAAAACGGCTAGGCCGATTACGTTCGAAACTTTATTTTTAAACCCACAGCCCAGCAAAGTTTTTATTTTACCACTTTGTTAGCATAATTAATATGTATACCAAATTCTAGTACTAACGGCCACTGAGCTATGCTGCGGACAGACAGACGGACAGACGGACATGGCTAATCTATAAGGGTTTTTTGTTTACTACGAAACCCTAAAAATAACGCATGAGGAAAAAAACCGGCCAAGTGCATGTCGATCCATGCTCAGTATTAGCGTTCCGTAGTTGGTCGAAACTGGCTAGACCAATTATGTTCAGGATAGTTAGTATTATCTATCAGCATGCCTTAAGCCAAATATGTAAGATATTTTTCATATTTTTCGAAATAGTGAATTTGGAAAAAACCTATACTCTTTTTGAAATACCTATTCACGGATACCCCACATTGTATTCACGTGTAGGGGAGGAACCCCAATAGTTTTTTTTTGGATATTTATTATTCGAGTTTGTCGGCTTAAACTAATATGTATACCTACAACTAATTGCAAATGGTCGCTGATCTAAGCACGACGAGCAGACAGACGGACTACCGCACGAAACGATAGATGAAGAGTGATAGAGCGCTGACACACTCTAGCACCATGCTAAGAAGAGTATGCTGACGGATAGACAGACGGACTAACGGACAGACAGACGGACAGACGGACATGGCGAAACTATAAGGGTTTTTTATTTTTTTATGCCCGCTATTTTGAACTATGCCCGATCATAACAATTTTTTTTTTAACGAAAAAAGTGTTAACGCTTTCACAGCCAGTAACAAAAAAGCTCGTTTAAATTTGAATTCTAAAATGTTATAAACAGAGTTCTTAATCACAATTGCGGAAATAACGCATAATTTATTTTTATTTTTTGTTACTGGACATTGTATTTTTTTGGGTTTGTTAAGAATTATTTCTATTTCTAGACGGATCCAAGAATAGATGGATGGAAAGAAGGACTAACCAACAGATAGATTAACAGTCAGACGGACGGACGAACAGACAGACAGACTGACATGACGAAATTGTAAGGGTTCCTAATTTACTACGGAACCATAAAAAGTACTTACACCCAGAATAATTAAAAAGGCAATCATTTCAAGTAATATCCGGTCGAAATATGTTTCTTTGCAGAAATAAACGGGCAGACAGACGGACGGACAGACATACAGACCGACAGACAAACAAACAGACAGACAACGGATGGACAGATGAACAGACAGACACTCAGATAGATAGACAGAAAGATCGACAGATGAACAGAAAGACAGACAGACAGACAGACGGAAAGATCGACAGATGAACAGACAGACAGACAGACAGACAGACAGACAGACGGACGGAAAGATCGACAGATGAACAGACAGACAGATGGACAGACCATCAGATAGACAGACAGACAAACAGACAGACAGAGGGATGAACAGATGAACAGACAGACATACATACAGACAGACAGACATTTCAAGTAATATCCGGTCGAAATATGTTTCTTTGCAGAAATAAACGGGCAGACAGACGGACTGACAGACAGACAGACAGACCGACAGACAAACAGACAGACAACGGATAGACAGATGAACAGACAGACAGACAGACATACAGACAGACAGACGGACATGGCGAAAATGTAAGGGTTCCTAAGGGTTTAGCAGCATTACCGAACAAGAGGTGCCTTTCCCCACGGATGAGGTCAATATTTTAGGTGGTGCACTAGCAGGCCCTAAGAATACTCCATGCTTAATATCAGCTCTAGATCTTCTTTTGTTTTAGAGTTATTCAAGATAATGTAAAATATACAGGGTGCCGTTGAAAGTGGCATATTTCGTAAAGTGTTGAAGTTAGATCAACCAAACAAAATTGTGTTTGATAACAATAAAATAAACTACAAAATGCATATTTTTAATCTGCATCTTGTCCTTATTTTTCATAATAAAAAAAGGGTTCTTGTTTTTTTTTCCATATTTTTTTTATTTCACGCGGAGGTACACCTACAAAAAAAATATGCATACATAGCCACTAATGTCCACTATATACATAAATTAAGATATTTCCATAAATCATCGTGCGTCATGCCAAAAAAAAAACTATTCCAGAAGTAGTCGTTACTGGCATACAAATTAAGTACCTACCAGTGCAGTGTGAACATAAGTTATATAGTGTGTAGGTACACAATCTCTTCTAATAAACCTATTTAGAATAATCGACGACGAAATGTCAAAACTGAGGCGATTGCTTCATCATCATGATCATCATCATCATCATCATCTCAGCCATAAGACGTCCACTGCTTGCCATATTTATATAGACCATAAATTAAAATACATTCATCCGGTAAATATACTTCGACATCTTCCAAAGTTTCGAAGAAAAGATCCGATTGTATGTGAATAGGAATGTGAAAACAAATGTCGAAAACAATACTACCTGTCAAATGTTATCAACAATACAATACAATAACTCTTTATAGCACCTCAAAGACAAGTACAAAACAAATAATAAAAATTCATGTTTGAAAGAGGTAAACAAAAGGCGGTCTTATCGCTAAAGAGCGATCTCTTCCAGACAACCTTTGGGTAGAGGAGATAAGAAAGTAAAAGTTGATAGTAGGTGGTGCAAAACTGAGAAAAATGGTCTGATGCTAAGGAATATAAAAATAAACACAAAATACAAATAGGTATTTATATATATATATATATATATACACATATCAACGTTTTTGATATGTCACCGTCGATTATTCTAAATAGGTTTATTAGAAGAGATCGTGTACCTACACACTAACTTATGTTCACACTGCACTGGTACTTTATTTGTATGCCAGTAACGACTACTTCTGGAATAATTTTTTTTTGGCATGATGCACGATGATTTATGGAAATATCTTAATTTATGTATATAGTGGACATTAGTGGCTATGTAAGCATTTTTTTTTTTGTAGGTGTACCTCTGCGTGAAATAAAAAAAATATGGAAAAAAAACAAGAACCCTTTTTTTATTATGAAAAATAAGGACAAGATGCAGATTAAAAATATGCGTTTTGTAGTTTTTTTTATTGTTATCAAACACAATTTTGTTTGGTTGATCTATCTTCAACACTTTACGAAATATGCCACTTTCAACGGCACCCTGTATATCTTACATTATCTTGAATAACTCTAAAACAAAAGAAGATCTAGAGCTGATATTAAGCATGGAGTATTCTTAGGGCCTGCTAGTACACCAACTAAAATATTGACCTCATCCGTGGGGAAAGGCACCTCTTGTTCGGTAAGGCTGCTAAACCCTTTACTACAGAACCGTAAAAAGTACATACAGCCAGAATAATTGAAAAGGCAACAATTTTAAATAATATCCGGTCGAAATATGTTTCTTTGCAGAAATAAACGGGCAGACAGACGGATGGACAGACAGACAGACAGACCGACAGACAAACAGACAGACAACGGATAGACAGATGAACAGACAGACAGACAGACATACAGACAGACAGACGGACATGGCGAAAATGTAAGGGTTCCTAATTTACTACATACCGTAAAAAGTACTTACAGCCAGAATAATTGAAAAGGCAACAATTTTAAATAATATCCGGTTGAAATATGTTTCTTTGCAGAAATAAACGGTTTAACAGACGGACGGACAGACATACAGACCGACAGACAAACAGACATACAAACACACAGACAGACAGACAGACAGATAGACAAACAGACGGATGGACAGATAAACAGAAAGACAGACATACAGACAGACAGATAGACAGACACACAGACAGATAGACAGAAAGATCGACGGATGAACAGACAAACAGACAGACAGACGGAAAGATCGACAGATGAACAGACAGACAGACGGACAGACCGACAGACAGGCAGACAGACGGGGGGAAAGATCGACAGATGAACAGACAGACAGACGGACAGACAGTCAGACAGACAAACAAACAGACAGACAGACAGAGGGATGAACAGATGAACAGACAGACATACATACAGACAGACAGAAAGATCGACGGATGAACAGACAAACAGACAGACAGACGGAAAGATCGATAGATGAACAGACAGACAGACGGACAGACCGTCAGACAGACAGGCAGACAGACGGGAGGAAAGATCGACAGATGAACAGACAGACAGACGGACAGACCGTCAGACAGACAGACAGACAAACAGACAGACAGACAGACAGAGGGATGAACAGATGAACAGACAGACATACATACAGACAGACAGATATTTCAAGTAATATCCGGTCGAAATATGTTTCTTTGCAGAAATAAACGAGCAGACAGATGGACGCACAGACAGACAGACCGACAGACAAACAGACAGACAACGGATGGACAGAACGGAAAGATCGACAGATGAACAGACAGACAGACATACAGACAGACAGATGGACATGGCGAAAATGTAAGGGTAATGTAAGGGTAAGGGTAATGTAATTTACTACAGAACCCTAAAAATATCTTACAGCCAGAATAATTGAAAAGGCAACCATTTCAAGTAATAACCGGTCGATATATGTTTCTTTGCGGAAACAAGCGGACGGACAGACGGACGTACAGATAGTCAGTCCGTTCAGATAGACAGACACACAGACAGAGAGACAAACAGACAGACAGAAAGATCGGCAGATGAACAGACAGACAGACGGACAGACCGCCAGACAGACAGACTTACAAACAGACAGACAGACATACAGACAGACAGACAGACAGAGGGATGGATGCAAAATGCAAGGGTTCCTAATTTACTACAGAATCCTAAAAAGTACTTACACCCAGAATAATTGAGAAAGCAATAATTTGGAGGAAACAAACGGACGGACAGACAGACATACAGACAGACAGACAAACAGACTGACAGACAGACAAACATACAGACAGACATACAGACAGACAGGTGGATGCACATGGCGAATCTGTGACGGTTTCTAATTTACTACAGAACCCTAAGAAATACACCCAGAATAATTGTAAAAGCAATAATTTCGAATACTATCTGGTCGAAACACGTTTCTTTGCGGAAACAAACGACCGTATAGACGAACGGACAAACAATCAGACAGACAGAGAAACAAACAGACATACAGACAGACGGATGGATAGATAAACAGAAAATATACTTTCATTCGCCAAAGAAATGTTCGTTTAAAGGACCATGCCCAACTTTGTATGGAACTTTGCCCCAAAGTCAACACAGCTAAAAGTGACATTGTTGAATAGGTCTTTAAATCTACTTCATTTCATTCTATAGGCACCAAGATGAATTCCATTGCAGAACTGAGATATTCATATTTGTCAGTGTGAAAATTGTATTCACACTGACAAAAATATGAATATCTCATAGATCAGAGATACTGGTCGTTAATCATTAGGATATCGAAGTGTGTAAAAAAAAAGATTGTGCACACGTGATTGTATGTTAACCACCTCACTCGCTTAGTTTCTTTTTTCTTTTGACATTAGCCTTTTTTTACATACAAAATAAGGGTGATCACTGGTAGCTGCAGCTACCAAAATAAACTAGTGGCTAAATCTACAGAGGTTTTCTACCGAATTAGCTCGTATTCAGGCTGACAAATATATGAATATCTCAGTTCTGCAATGGAATTCGATTTCGTGCCCATATAATGAAATTAAGTAAAGTTAAAGACCTATTTAATGATCTAACTCTCATGTTTGTTGGTCTTGGGGCAATTTTGACGCATGGTCCTTTGAATTTTACTACGATGTTAATAGAGTTCAAGATCACAACTGCGGAAGTAACGAGCTAAGCCGAGTTTAGACCTGGGTCGCGTTTTATAAAGTTTCATTTTACAATTTCGCTGTTTGCCTCTCTAACGCACGCACATAATATATTGGCTAGAAAGAGAGACAAACGGCAAATTGTAACTTTATAAAACGCGACCCTGCAAGTTTTGAAAAAAAGAGTTGTAGATATTTGCCACTAATTCCTACCAATATTTGCCGTGTGGTGACGGCAGTAAGAATATATTTTGTCACCACCCCAACTCCTCCTGTGGGTGTTGTAAGAGTCGACTAAGGGATTGAAGTGTCACTGACTATTATTTGATAAAAGATTGATGATGGGCAGCAGAGTCCTCATAGTGGACATACTACTGCGATCGCCAATCCGCTTGCCCAGAGTGGCGATTATGGGTATTTACCTCCTAATGCGCCTATACGCATAGTAAATAGGAGAGGCCTACGTCCAGCAGTGGACTATCATAGGCTGATGATGATGATGATTCGCGTCTCAAAACTTGCGGCAATAACTTGCAAGTGAAAACTCATCTTTGTGTCTTTTCAAAAGGGCTTATTTCTACTCTGGCAATAAGGATTATTTTTTCTATATTTCCATAAGAGACATTATCTCTATTGACAAAGTGGAAATAAGCCCTTTTGAGAAGACATTCCACAGTTACGATATAATGAATTCATAACAAAACAACATACGTAATTGTGGGACAAAGTCATTTTGCGTCCGGCGGAATGTAGCCAGCAACGCCATATTGCTAGTTGATGTCCGTGAAGTTGACCGCCCCAAACTTTTTGCCCGCAAATAACATATCTATATCGTTAGTTCATCGTTGGTTCACGTTAGTTCAGTAT
Organism: Thaumatotibia leucotreta; assembly: GCA_025490895.1. NCBI lineage: Eukaryota > Metazoa > Arthropoda > Insecta > Lepidoptera > Tortricidae > Thaumatotibia > Thaumatotibia leucotreta. The sequence continues at coordinate 5,015 of JALPQI010031617.1, read as the reverse complement.
ATGAAATCGTTAGGACCCGATTCCAACATACGTTTTTTTAAAAAACAAAATGGGGGGGGCCAGCTTCACGCTGCCCCCCCAAAACGTATTTTATGAATTTCATTGACTGCAATCGATAGATATTCGTTAGTTCACCTCAATTCGGCACATAATATCGTTAGGACCCGATTAGAAGTATTTTTTTTTTTAATCAAAGTGGGGCGGTCAGCTTCACGCTACCTCCCCAAAATGGATTTTATAGTTTTTAACGATTACAATCGATAGATATTCGTTAGTTCATCTCAATTCGGTACATAATATCGTTAGGACCCAATTAGAAGTATTTTTTTTTTTAATCAAAGTGGGGCGGTCAACTTCACGCTACCCCCCCAAAATGGATTTTATAGTTTTTAACGATTACAATCGATAGATATTCGTTAGTTCATATCAATTCGGTACATAATATCGTTAGGACCCGATTAGAAGTATAGTTTTTTTAAATCAAAGTGGAGTGGAGAAATTCTTCACTCTACCGCACCATACCGGAATTTTCAAATTAAAATTACAGTAATCGGTAGGTATTCGTTAGTTCTAACTACTTCGCTAAGACATATCGTAAGGACCCGTCTGATTCGGCCAGAAAAAAATAAATTAAATCCACAACTTACGAGCAACGAACGCTTTAGGTATTCAGGTTAAGTCCAATTATTAGCACCCGTTTGAGATCCTAACGATTCTAATGGCTATACTAATATCTAAGGATCATATTGGATAGATTGACATTTATTATTTGCGGGCAAACTCACAGACTTGTCCACAATTCCTTGTTATTTTTTTCTGTAGAAGCCTATAGGAAGGCTGTTTTCACACACGTCCTGCTGGCAAACTATTAACTTTGTCAGCAAATAGTATACCTACATCGTAAGTGCATCATGATTATACGTAAGTAAAATATTTTAAAGCGTTGGAATCCGAATAAAACTTTTTTTTAACAAAATGGAGGCGGTCAACTTCACGTACATCTTTCTGCCAAAACTATCAACTTTGCCCGCAAATAACATACCCGAATCGTTAGTTCACCATTTGTGTGCGTTAGTTCAGTATATTAAATCGTTAGGACCCGATTCCAACATACGTTTTTTTTTAAAACAAAATGGGGGGGAGGCCAGCTTCACGCTGCCCCCCCAAAACCTATTTTATGATTTTCATTGACTGCAATCGATAGATATTCGTTAGTTCATCTCAACTCGGTACATAATATCATTAGGACCCGATTAGAAGTATTTTTTTTTAATCAAAGTGGGGCGGTCAACTTCACGCTACCTCCCCATAATGGATTTTATAGTTTTAACGATTACAATCGATAGATATTCGTTAGTTCATCTCAATTCGGTACATAATATCGTTAGGACCCGATTAGAAGTATTTTTTTTTAAATCAAAGTGGGGCGGTCAACTTCACGCTACCCCCCCAAAATGGATTTTATAGTTTTTAACGATTACAATCGATAGATATTCGTTAGTTCATCTCAATTCCGTACATAATATCGTTAGGACCCGATTAGTAGTATAGTTTTTTTTTATTAAAGTGGAAGGGAGAAATTCTCCACTCTACCGCACCATAACGGAATTTTCAAATTAAAATTACAGTAATCGGTAGGTATTCGTTAGTTCTAACTACTTCGCTAAGACATATCGTAAGGACCCGTCTGATTTGGCCAGAAAAAAATAAATTAAATCCACAACTTACGAGCAACGAACGCTTTAGGTATTCAGGTTAAGTCCCATTATTCGCACCCGTTTGAGATCCTAACGATTCTAATGGCTATACTAATATCTAAGGATCATATTGGATAGATTGACATTTATTATTTGCGGGCAAACTCACAGACTTGTCCACAATTCCTTGTTATTTTTTTCTGTAGAAGCCTACAGGAAGGCTGTTTTCACACACGTCCTGCTGGCAAACTATTAACTTTGTCAGCAAATAGTATACCTATACCTACATCGTTAGTGCATCATGATTATACGTAAGTAAAATATTTTAAAGCGTTGGAATCCGAATAAAACTTTTTTTTAACAAAATGGAGGCGGTCAACTTCACGTAAATCTTTCTGCCAAAACTATCAACTTTGCCCGCAAATAACATACCCGAATCGTTAGCTCACCATTTGTGTGCGTTAGTTCAGTATATTAAATCGTTAGGACCCGATTCCAACATACGTTTTTTTTTAAAACAAAATGGGGGGGAGGCCAGCTTCACGCTGCCCCCCCAAAACCTATTTTATGATTTTCATTGACTGCAATCGATAGATATTCGTTAGTTCATCTCAACTCGGTACATAATATCGTTAGGACCCGATTAGAAGTATTTTTTTTTTTTAATCAAAGTGGGGCGGTCAACTTCACGCTACCTCCCCATAATGGATTTAATAGTTTTTAACGATTACAATCGATAGATATTCGTTAGTTTATCTCAATTCGGTACATAATATCGTTAGGACCCGATTAGAAGTATAGTTTTTTTTAAATCAAAGTGGAGTGGAGAAATTCTCCACTCTACCGCACCATAACGGAATTTTCAAATTAAAATTACAGTAATCGGTAGGTATTCGTTAGTTCTAACTACTTCGCTAAGACATATCGTAAGGACCCGTCTGATTCGGCCAGAAAAAAATAAATTAAATCCACAACTTACGAGCAACGAACGCTTTAGGTATTCAGGTTAAGTCCCATTATTCGCACCCGTTTGAGATCCTAACGATTCTAATGGCTATACTAATATCTAAGGATCATATTGGATAGATTGACATTTATTATTTGCGGGCAAACTCACAGACTTGTCCACAATTCCTTGTTATTTTTTTCTGTAGAAGCCTACAGGAAGGCTGTTTTCACACACGTCCTGCTGGCAAACTATTAACTTTGTCAGCAAATAGTATACCTACATCGTTAGTGCATCATGATTATACGTAAGTAAAATATTTTAAAGCGTTGGAATCCGAATAAAACTTTTTTTTAACAAAATGGAGGCGGTCAACTTCACGTAAATCTTTCTGCCAAAACTATCAACTTTGCCCGCAAATAACATACCCGAATCGTTAGTTCACCGTTTGTGTGCGTTAGTTCAGTATATTAAATCGTTAGGACCCGATTCCAACATACGTTTTTTTTTAAAACAAAATGGGGGGGAGGCCAGCTTCACGGTGCCCCCCCAAAACCTATTTTATGATTTTCATTGACTGCAATCGATAGATATTCGTTAGTTCATCTCAACTCGGTACATAATATCGTTAGGACCCGATTAGAAGTATTTTTTTTTTTTAATCAAAGTGGGGCGGTCAACTTCACGCTACCTCCCCATAATGGATTTAATAGTTTTTAACGATTACAATCGATAGATATTCGTTAGTTCATCTCAATTCGGTACATAATATCGTTAGGACCCGATTAGAAGTATAGTTTTTTTAAATCAAAGTGGAGTGGAGAAATTCTCCACTCTACCGCACCATAACGGAATTTTCAAATTAAAATTACAGTAATCGGTAGGTATTCGTTAGTTCTAACTACTTCGCTAAGACATATCGTAAGGACCCGTCTGATTCTGGCCAGGCACTTCTGGCAGACACTACAAAAGTTTATAGAATCAGATCCTAACGTTTCTATGGCCTAATCTAGCGTCTATTGACTATACTCTATCGATTTATGACACTATCTTGCGGGCGATCTAAGATTATGAACAGATTTTAGCAGGTATAACTTTTTTATATTATGTCACCGCTGTTATCTTTTCAACCAACTTACCACCAACTCAGCTAAAATAACTATATGGGGTCATCCGACAACGTTATCTGTGATTGGTTTAGGTGTTAGAATCGTTAGGATATCTAAAGTTTTCTTATTAAAAATTTAATTAAGTTTTCATTATACCTGGGCCAGGCACTTCTGGCAAACCCTACAAAAGTTTATAGAATCAGATCCTAACGTTTCTATGGCCTAATCTAGCGTCTAATGACTATACTCTATCGATTTCTGACACTTTCCTGCGGGCGATCTTAGAATTAAAAGTGATTTTGATGGTTTTTTATTTTTTCATAGTACACTTCTGCTATACATTGTAAAAGTTTATAGAATCAGATCCTAACGTATCTAGGGCATACATTAGCATCTATGGACTATACTCTATCGATTTATGACACTATCCCGCGGGCGATCTAAGATTATGAACAGATTTTAGCAGGTTTAACTTTTTTATGTTATGTCACCGCTGTTTCCTCTTCAACCAACTTACCACCAAATCAGATCAAATAACTATATGGGGTCATCGAACAACGTTATCTCTGATTGGTTCAGGCGTTAGAATCGTTACGATATCTAAAGTATTCTGGTTAAAAATTAAATAGAGTTTTCATGTTACCCGGGCCAGGCACTTCTGCCAAACACTACAAAAGTTTATAGAATCAGATCCTAACGTTTCTATGGCCTAATATAGCGTCTATTGACTACAACCTACCCATTTATTTTATTTATTTATTTATGTTAAGGAGAACCAACAGCTGTAATATAACATTATAACATCAAGATAGAATACGGAAAGCCAATTATAGGAACTCACGGATATTAACAAAGTGATCATAATTAAATTAAACTATGCTAGCACTTATCTACATGTACACACATGTGCACAGAAACTGCAGAAAAATAAATGAAAATTTCAATAAAAGATACAAGTATCGGTACCTACGAGTACTATGACACTAAACTAACATTTCTTACGAGTATCACTTAAAAAACACAACAATTAAGTAATACTTAACACATTAAGTAAAACAATTTAAAGCCGAATAGCCGAATGAGCAACATGGACCGGATCACAGATTAGTTAAAGTTACAGAGTAGACTCCCGGCCACATCACTACCTACAGAATGCTACAAGATGCTACAAGAAGCTACTTTTGACTAAATGCTGCCTTACACTAGGGATTGAGCAATTGAAAACGTCAACATCTAGGTTCTTTGACAAACTATTCAAGTTTC
>JALPQI010031614.1:0-12306 GCA_025490895.1 Thaumatotibia leucotreta | reverse complement strand
GATGAAATAATTATTTAATAAATGTATATATACATATATATATATATTTGGAAATATATGAGCATTTTTATTTTACATTTTTGTTTTTATAACAACGCGATTGCGTTCGTCACCCGATGGCAATCCTCTACTGGATAGTACTCAGTAACACTATTTTACTAAATTTACCATTAATAAATAGACTAATTCCTCAATTTACTATAATTTTACACAAAACTACACTGACTCAAAAGAGAATTGCCATCAAATCCCTTCCATTAGAATATAGTTGGCAGTTAAAAACTTAATTCAACAGAATAGAACAAACTTAGCCTAGCATTTTGTACAAAAATATAAGCTTACCTAAGTATAAAAATATTTCACTTATCATTTACCTACAAAAATAAACTGTACGGTGATACATGGGATAAAATTTAAATACACATCGTATCAATATAACGCATAACGTAGTTAAAAATATTTTATACAATTACAATAATTCATCCTTACATGAAAACATAATCTATAAAATATGTTATACAAAAGCCAAACCAAATCATACCCATTTTTGTATCCTCACGATTTATACGAGGTTAGTACTCCTGTAGGAGTATACATTAAAAATATAAACTTTTAGATGCTCTAATTTTATATTTTCTTTTCTATTACTTAAAACAAAAACGAGAAAAAAACAATTAATCCAGGTAATGTGGTTCCAAATTAAAACTGTAGTTTAAGTAGTTCCGCGAAAGTTGATGTCACGCACACATCTACATGTATTTTTTTTGTCATTTTGTTAGCAAATCTAATTGGAACCGTAAGATTGACCAAAAATTTTGTTCAAGGGATTTGCTTCAACATTTTCAAATTCAGTTATTCATTAATTCCCTAAATTTTTTGCAATTACTACTTTGTTTAGATGGTGTGACTCACCTCAACTCTGATAAAATTACCTATACCCAAGGCAGAGTAAGTATTGGCACCTGTCAAATCAAATCTAAAAGCTACTAGAATGGTTACGGTACTGCCGGGAATTGTGCTGCAAATGGAACACTGCATGCATGGAAGATAAATGTTAGCTGACCTCTTTTATATGGCTGCGAAAAAGGACAGTGATATTTTGATCTGACGGATTTTACCCAGGAATTGTAAAGCAGGCCGTAAAAAGGAATGCTACAGTATAGTTGGGCACCTCGCATGGCAATATTTGGTTAGAACTAGGACAAGTGTCGACTAGAAACGTGTCATTAAACAATAACAGTCTATCGTAAAACTATAATAAAACTTAAACTAAAAAGTTGTAAGAAAGTCAATAATATTAAATCTAATAGATTTTTCAACTCAGAAGCTTTTTGGTTACGAACATAACAACACGATAATGTATATAATTATGCTTTCTGAAAATATATAATCTCGACATGAAAGGCATAAGGTCGGATTTAGCAATTTCTCTTGTAAGTGTAACTTTATGCTTTTGAGACAAGGTCGAATTTAGATATATTATCTCATACCCACAGAACCGACCTCATGCCTCTCAGGTCGAGTATTGTATTTGAAGTTATGTGACAGTCGCCATCAGATATATCTGCTATTTATACTGTTTGGTTAGGTGTTTATTTAAATGTAAACAATATTGCAGTATCTTTTTATTTAAAAATGCATTTAAAAATCCAAACTAGGTACTTAATGAATCAAAACAATGTAAATCACTGTATTTCTTTGTTATATCATATATATTTGCTAAAACTTATTTTCTACTCGTGGTTTTAAATAAAAAGATACTGCTACATTGTTTACATTTAGTTAGATATCTAACCAAACAGAGAAAAACGTAGGTTCCAGTTGCAAGTAAGTGACTGGAACGAATTCCCTGCCGTGGTTTTCTCGAGAAACGACAGTATGAGGTTCTTCAAAATAACGAGAATAGATTTTCAAAGTTTCGGAAACGCGCATGTGAATCTCTGGAGTTGAAGGCGTTATACTCTGTTTGGTTTGGTGTTTAAAAAAAGGTAAACAATCTTGCAGTATCTTTTTATTGAAAACTACGAGTAGAAAATAAGTTTTAATAAACATACATAATACACAAGGAAATACAGTGATTTACATTGTTTTTGATTCATTAAGTATCTAGTTAGGATTTTTATATGCATTTTTCATTAATAAGATACTGCAAGATTGTTTACCTTTTTTTAAACACCAAACCAAACAGAGTATAGCGGTAGGGCGACGTCAGTGTGACGTCTGTTAAACTCGCACGCTCTGTAGTGTCAGGTTGTTCCATGAGATGGCGCTGTCTCGAGGTTGAGTTGATTCTGACAAATCGCGCTAGTGGAGTCGAGTTCGACAGTGCTCTATAGTGTCAGGTTGTTCCGTGAGATGGCGTTGCGTCGAGGTAGAGTTGGCGACAGATGGCGCTAGTGGAGTGGTAGATCGCGCTAGTGCGTGTCGGGCGGGTCGAGCGTGCTGCAGCGACACGAGCACGAGCTCACCGGGCACTCCGAGTGCTCCCTGCAGATAACAAGCAGTTATTTACATAAATATCGTGGGACATTGTCACACAAATCGAGTTTTACATTAAATGTTTTTCGAAAGAACATTTGACAGTTTAGAAATGAGCCTTGTATACATGACGTTAAGACTATCGGATAAATTGTGAGTCTTATTAATACGGACTAATATATAACTGTTAAAAAAGTTTATTCTTAGAAATCGGTAACTAAAGTCCCATGGTAGGCATAATTAAGAGTAGTGTTGTGAGCTACGAATAAATAAAACATGCAAGGCGCACGTTATACTAAATTGCCTTTAAAAACGGTCTTGAATAGATTAGTTGACAAGTGTCACTCCCTCTTTAATGCATCACGGTAACGAATCTTAATATCAATCTATGAAAATATAAACCGTCGTTTAAAATAAGTTGTCATTGGTCCATCAAAGTGTTGATTGGTTATATGCATTTCTGCGCTCTGATTATGAGACATTGTTATACAAATCGTGCTAGTCCCACGGTAAGCTTAAATGGACGTAGTTTAGCGAAAAGGATCCAAACTCTGAAATTTGTCACTAAAATAAATGACTTTTCGTTTTAATATAAGTAAGATTTGAAGTGGACTGGATCTTTTTTCATAAACTATGTCCAATTAAAAGTAGTGTACACCGTGTTTTTTTTAAATTCCGTTAAATTTAACAGGCTGCTTGGTACGTTAATTAGAGCTAAGCTCTGAAATGGAATTCGAGATCAAAAATGTAAACAATCCATGACAATGACATGACATTGTGAAGTCAATGTTAAAGTGACATTCCAGGGGTATAAAACTTTTTATTTTTTAACAACTTTATAAATTAACGTCGCATTTTGAGATGGGTTATTTATTTTATTTTGTTTATTTGCACACTTACCAACTATCGTTACAGGTACTAAACCTAAGACAATGCTTGATGTTTAGGTGTAGATACGCGAAAGTCAAAGTATGTTCAATACACAAGTATCACAATCATTAACATATTTTTGGATATGACTATAAAAAACATACGGTCGAGTGTCCGCGGTTCATGATTACAAAAATAATACCTAGAAAATTTGCTAGAATGACGTAAATAATCAACATAATCAATGTTTGAAAACCAATGTCGTGTAACTTTAATTTTTAGAATAGTCGGGGAACGAATACCAGCCTTCATCTATAGTTACAATGGATTTCTATTATAAAATTAAAATGATTGATTTGTAGGTAGAAGTACTAAAATCTGTATTCATGTATTTTGTAATGCTAAATTTTAGGAGCTTTTATGAATTCGTAAAAGAGTCATTTGGAGCACCATCTTGTATTGATTTTTTTCAGTACATTGTTATAACTGCGAACCAAATGTTTAAAACTTCTTATCATTGCCAGTAGTATAAATTAAACATCCTACGTTTTATTAAAACTAGAGAAATATATCATAAAAAAAAAATGTATGATATTAAAAATTAGTAAAATATTTAAAAACTATACGTACCGTCAGTGACTGTAAATGCGCATTTTTTTAAAGTATTTCAATGATTTTAGAGAAGAATTTTAGATTACCCACCTTTTGCGATTATTTTTTTGTGGTGGTATCCCATTTGTTTACATTTTTGATCTCCAATTCGATTTCAGATCTTACCTGGTGTATTGCTTTTAGTCGAATTCGAAAAAAAATATTTCTTTCTTAGAATAAGAACTCAGCTGACTGACGGCACATGTCAAAATAAGTTTCATTAGGATGTAATGAAGGTTGCAATACACTTGTTTATAGTAGATTTTTTTTCTCTCTTGATAATGTCAGACGATTCGAAAATGCTTATTAATAAGCTTACTTGAATAAAGAATAGTTTTGACTTTGACTTGCTCAGTCATTAAACTTATTTGTATAATAACTCAATAGCAGTAAGAGTTAAGGTACTAGTTTCTTAGACAAATTGCTTATTTTTGACCTAAAAAAGGTTCCTTTTAATTTAACGGAAATCAATAAAAACACGGTGTATACTCAGTTGAACCAGCCGGCCATGTGGTGCGCGTGTCCGCCATGCCGGCACAACACGCACCAGGAGAACCAGCCCGCGAAGCTGGCGCCCGCCGCCCCCGCGTCACTCACTTGAACCAGCCGGCCATGTGGTGCGCGTGTCCGCCATGCCGGCACAACACGCACCAGGAGAACCAGCCCGCGAAGCTGGCGCCCGCCGCCCCCGCGTCACTCACTTGAACCAGCCGGCCATGTGGTGCGCGTGTCCGCCATGCCGGCACAACACGCACCAGGAGAACCAGCCCGCGAAGCTGGCGCCCGCCGCCCCCGCGTCACTCACTTGAACCAGCCGGCTAAGACTATAAGATATAAACAGTATGTGTGGTCACTTGCAGTTCGCCGTCCCTGGAGTCGTCGCGCTCAGTGTCGGAGGAGCCGATGGAGCAGGACGACAAGTGAGCGCGCGCGCGCTCGTCGCACACATTCCGCACTTCGGTCGCGAGTGCCGCGGCCGACAAGTGGTCCACGCGGTAAGCAAAGAATCTATGTATATTTATGGAACCTGTACATATATATTGTTAAAGAGTATATCGACGTTAGACGCGAGAGTTTTATATGTGACGTTGTGAACTTTACAAACGAAATGTGTCCTGCCAAATGTCCATCTCGAGGCGAGATGTTTGTAGTTGCGTAAAATAATTGTCTATTTGATGTATAATTCATAATGAATTAGCTAAGCTATAGATACGTGTGTAGGTGTTAAAATTAAGACAAATCTTAATTTGAAAGCTTTAAAATGTAGTAAAATGATAATTTGTACAAAAAATATCAATATTTGGAAGAAATGTTTTATATGAATAATCTACGAAGTAGGTAATGTAATTATATAGTAGGCGTCTAGAGAATTGCCTAAATGAATGTTATGTATATTTTCCCTCGTGGGCGTACAGAAATTTATATATTTATATGAAAAAGATACTCAAGATTGTTCTTGTTGTGGAAACTGAGATTTCCTTTCGTGCCCCTGGGGCTTGCCGTTCTTCACTTGTCTACTATACCAAAGATAGTGAACTTTCAATTTTAAATAAATTATTCGACTACTTGCGAGTAGCTGTTTTTATTCACAAACATTGTGAATTTCTGTCTCTGTGATGAGCAGGGATCGGACAAATGTGCGTCATTGTTTGCAATAATATGGACTTGACTACAAAATTGATTAAATTAATAATCGTACGAATAATTTCTTGAAATTTGATTTCAAAGCTTTAAGGTGACTATTTAAAAAGGTTTTCATAGTTACCGGTGTCACATATGTAATTTTCTGAAAATTATTAATTATTCAATCAACTTAGGAGTCATGTCCATATCATTGCGAACAATGACACACATTTTTCCGATCTCTGGTGATGAGTTGAAGTTGTACAAATCGATTGTTTGTAAATTGTACGATTTGAGGAACAAGAGGTCTATTGCATAAGAAATTGGGTCAAAATTCTTTTCCTTGTCTTATTTTGTGTCCCTAAAAAACGTGACGCAGTGATTTTTGTATGAGATGATGTTTTGTTTTGAATTGCTCATGTATGGATTAAAATCTAACGCGAAAAAGAAATACAAGTGCACCGGATTTTTTTAAATATACTGAGTCGAAACAGCCACTAAAAGCGTGACAGAGTGGTATAAAACAAGACAACGAAAATAATTTTGACCCAATTACCACTGATATTACAAGCGGAAGTCTCTTTTCTATCTCTTACTAGAAAGAGACTTCCGCTTGTATTATTATTCATAATTTGTTATGCAATAGGCCTCTGCTATCCCGGGTATTTGAGCCATGTTTAGAGCAGGACTCTATTTACTAACTTTGCATTAAAGGATATTTTCAGATCCTTCTGTGTATACTGTTCAAAGAAAATGTGCAATACCTATATGTAGTTTGGCCCTTTTCATAGTCAGTACAATACAATTGTCATTCGAAGCTAAACGGGCAGACGTAGTTTTTCAATGGCGGTACAATATTACTGTACTACATTTGTGTGAGGGCGCGTCCCATTAGTTTTATACATCCATTTTATTAGAGCTTAAATTCAAAAGTATAGACCTAATGGAACGAACCCAAGCTTTTGGCTTCAATCACTCAGATTCAGATATATTTGTGAATTTTTAGCTTGATACAGTGAGACTGGATTTTTGGAAAAGATTTGTCTGTCATTGAAATAGACGTGTATTGGTATACGTGTGTCCACTGGTGGGATGTCTGGGTCTGAGTGGTGGGACCCGTGTGGGGCTCCCACAGGATACAATCCTGTGTTAAATAAATACAATGTTGTGTCTTTGAGAATTTTATTGTTAAATTGGAATACAGATGAAATAATTATTTAATAAATGTATATATACATATATATATATATTTGGAAATATATGAGCATTTTTATTTTACATTTTTGTTTTTATAACAACGCGATTGCGTTCGTCACCCGATGGCAATCCTCTACTGGATAGTACTCAGTAACACTATTTTACTAAATTTACCATTAATAAATAGACTAATTCCTCAATTTACTATAATTTTACACAAAACTACACTGACTCAAAAGAGAATTGCCATCAAATCCCTTCCATTAGAATATAGTTGGCAGTTAAAAACTTAATTCAACAGAATAGAACAAACTTAGCCTAGCATTTTGTACAAAAATATAAGCTTACCTAAGTATAAAAATATTTCACTTATCATTTACCTACAAAAATAAACTGTACGGTGATACATGGGATAAAATTTAAATACACATCGTATCAATATAACGCATAACGTAGTTAAAAATATTTTATACAATTACAATAATTCATCCTTACATGAAAACATAATCTATAAAATATGTTATACAAAAGCCAAACCAAATCATACCCATTTTTGTATCCTCACGATTTATACGAGGTTAGTACTCCTGTAGGAGTATACATTAAAAATATAAACTTTTAGATGCTCTAATTTTATATTTTCTTTTCTATTACTTAAAACAAAAACGAGAAAAAAACAATTAATCCAGGTAATGTGGTTCCAAATTAAAACTGTAGTTTAAGTAGTTCCGCGAAAGTTGATGTCACGCACACATCTACATGTATTTTTTTTGTCATTTTGTTAGCAAATCTAATTGGAACCGTAAGATTGACCAAAAATTTTGTTCAAGGGATTTGCTTCAACATTTTCAAATTCAGTTATTCATTAATTCCCTAAATTTTTTGCAATTACTACTTTGTTTAGATGGTGTGACTCACCTCAACTCTGATAAAATTACCTATACCCAAGGCAGAGTAAGTATTGGCACCTGTCAAATCAAATCTAAAAGCTACTAGAATGGTTACGGTACTGCCGGGAATTGTGCTGCAAATGGAACACTGCATGCATGGAAGATAAATGTTAGCTGACCTCTTTTATATGGCTGCGAAAAAGGACAGTGATATTTTGATCTGACGGATTTTACCCAGGAATTGTAAAGCAGGCCGTAAAAAGGAATGCTACAGTATAGTTGGGCACCTCGCATGGCAATATTTGGTTAGAACTAGGACAAGTGTCGACTAGAAACGTGTCATTAAACAATAACAGTCTATCGTAAAACTATAATAAAACTTAAACTAAAAAGTTGTAAGAAAGTCAATAATATTAAATCTAATAGATTTTTCAACTCAGAAGCTTTTTGGTTACGAACATAACAACACGATAATGTATATAATTATGCTTTCTGAAAATATATAATCTCGACATGAAAGGCATAAGGTCGGATTTAGCAATTTCTCTTGTAAGTGTAACTTTATGCTTTTGAGACAAGGTCGAATTTAGATATATTATCTCATACCCACAGAACCGACCTCATGCCTCTCAGGTCGAGTATTGTATTTGAAGTTATGTGACAGTCGCCATCAGATATATCTGCTATTTATACTGTTTGGTTAGGTGTTTATTTAAATGTAAACAATATTGCAGTATCTTTTTATTTAAAAATGCATTTAAAAATCCAAACTAGGTACTTAATGAATCAAAACAATGTAAATCACTGTATTTCTTTGTTATATCATATATATTTGCTAAAACTTATTTTCTACTCGTGGTTTTAAATAAAAAGATACTGCTACATTGTTTACATTTAGTTAGATATCTAACCAAACAGAGAAAAACGTAGGTTCCAGTTGCAAGTAAGTGACTGGAACGAATTCCCTGCCGTGGTTTTCTCGAGAAACGACAGTATGAGGTTCTTCAAAATAACGAGAATAGATTTTCAAAGTTTCGGAAACGCGCATGTGAATCTCTGGAGTTGAAGGCGTTATACTCTGTTTGGTTTGGTGTTTAAAAAAAGGTAAACAATCTTGCAGTATTTTTTTATTGAAAACTACGAGTAGAAAATAAGTTTTAATAAACATACATAATACACAAGGAAATACAGTGATTTACATTGTTTTTGATTCATTAAGTATCTAGTTAGGATTTTTATATGCATTTTTCATTAATAAGATACTGCAAGATTGTTTACCTTTTTTTAAACACCAAACCAAACAGAGTATAGCGGTAGGGCGACGTCAGTGTGACGTCTGTTAAACTCGCACGCTCTGTAGTGTCAGGTTGTTCCATGAGATGGCGCTGTCTCGAGGTTGAGTTGATTCTGACAAATCGCGCTAGTGGAGTCGAGTTCGACAGTGCTCTATAGTGTCAGGTTGTTCCGTGAGATGGCGTTGCGTCGAGGTAGAGTTGGCGACAGATGGCGCTAGTGGAGTGGTAGATCGCGCTAGTGCGTGTCGGGCGGGTCGAGCGTGCTGCAGCGACACGAGCACGAGCTCACCGGGCACTCCGAGTGCTCCCTGCAGATAACAAGCAGTTATTTACATAAATATCGTGGGACATTGTCACACAAATCGAGTTTTACATTAAATGTTTTTCGAAAGAACATTTGACAGTTTAGAAATGAGCCTTGTATACATGACGTTAAGACTATCGGATAAATTGTGAGTCTTATTAATACGGACTAATATATAACTGTTAAAAAAGTTTATTCTTAGAAATCGGTAACTAAAGTCCCATGGTAGGCATAATTAAGAGTAGTGTTGTGAGCTACGAATAAATAAAACATGCAAGGCGCACGTTATACTAAATTGCCTTTAAAAACGGTCTTGAATAGATTAGTTGACAAGTGTCACTCCCTCTTTAATGCATCACGGTAACGAATCTTAATATCAATCTATGAAAATATAAACCGTCGTTTAAAATAAGTTGTCATTGGTCCATCAAAGTGTTGATTGGTTATATGCATTTCTGCGCTCTGATTATGAGACATTGTTATACAAATCGTGCTAGTCCCACGGTAAGCTTAAATGGACGTAGTTTAGCGAAAAGGATCCAAACTCTGAAATTTGTCACTAAAATAAATGACTTTTCGTTTTAATATAAGTAAGATTTGAAGTGGACTGGATCTTTTTTCATAAACTATGTCCAATTAAAAGTAGTGTACACCGTGTTTTTTTTAAATTCCGTTAAATTTAACAGGCTGCTTGGTACGTTAATTAGAGCTAAGCTCTGAAATGGAATTCGAGATCAAAAATGTAAACAATCCATGACAATGACATGACATTGTGAAGTCAATGTTAAAGTGACATTCCAGGGGTATAAAACTTTTTATTTTTTAACAACTTTATAAATTAACGTCGCATTTTGAGATGGGTTATTTATTTTATTTTGTTTATTTGCACACTTACCAACTATCGTTACAGGTACTAAACCTAAGACAATGCTTGATGTTTAGGTGTAGATACGCGAAAGTCAAAGTATGTTCAATACACAAGTATCACAATCATTAACATATTTTTGGATATGACTATAAAAAACATACGGTCGAGTGTCCGCGGTTCATGATTACAAAAATAATACCTAGAAAATTTGCTAGAATGACGTAAATAATCAACATAATCAATGTTTGAAAACCAATGTCGTGTAACTTTAATTTTTAGAATAGTCGGGGAACGAATACCAGCCTTCATCTATAGTTACAATGGATTTCTATTATAAAATTAAAATGATTGATTTGTAGGTAGAAGTACTAAAATCTGTATTCATGTATTTTGTAATGCTAAATTTTAGGAGCTTTTATGAATTCGTAAAAGAGTCATTTGGAGCACCATCTTGTATTGATTTTTTTCAGTACATTGTTATAACTGCGAACCAAATGTTTAAAACTTCTTATCATTGCCAGTAGTATAAATTAAACATCCTACGTTTTATTAAAACTAGAGAAATATATCATAAAAAAAAAATGTATGATATTAAAAATTAGTAAAATATTTAAAAACTATACGTACCGTCAGTGACTGTAAATGCGCATTTTTTTAAAGTATTTCAATGATTTTAGAGAAGAATTTTAGATTACCCACCTTTTGCGATTATTTTTTTGTGGTGGTATCCCATTTGTTTACATTTTTGATCTCCAATTCGATTTCAGATCTTACCTGGTGTATTGCTTTTAGTCGAATTCGAAAAAAAATATTTCTTTCTTAGAATAAGAACTCAGCTGACTGACGGCACATGTCAAAATAAGTTTCATTAGGATGTAATGAAGGTTGCAATACACTTGTTTATAGTAGATTTTTTTTCTCTCTTGATAATGTCAGACGATTCGAAAATGCTTATTAATAAGCTTACTTGAATAAAGAATAGTTTTGACTTTGACTTGCTCAGTCATTAAACTTATTTGTATAATAACTCAATAGCAGTAAGAGTTAAGGTACTAGTTTCTTAGACAAATTGCTTATTTTTGACCTAAAAAAGGTTCCTTTTAATTTAACGGAAATCAATAAAAACACGGTGTATACTCAGTTGAACCAGCCGGCCATGTGGTGCGCGTGTCCGCCATGCCGGCACAACACGCACCAGGAGAACCAGCCCGCGAAGCTGGCGCCCGCCGCCCCCGCGTCACTCACTTGAACCAGCCGGCCATGTGGTGCGCGTGTCCGCCATGCCGGCACAACACGCACCAGGAGAACCAGCCCGCGAAGCTGGCGCCCGCCGCCCCCGCGTCACTCACTTGAACCAGCCGGCCATGTGGTGCGCGTGTCCGCCATGCCGGCACAACACGCACCAGGAGAACCAGCCCGCGAAGCTGGCGCCCGCCGCCCCCGCGTCACTCACTTGAACCAGCCGGCTAAGACTATAAGATATAAACAGTATGTGTGGTCACTTGCAGTTCGCCGTCCCTGGAGTCGTCGCGCTCAGTGTCGGAGGAGCCGATGGAGCAGGACGACAAGTGAGCGCGCGCGCGCTCGTCGCACACATTCCGCACTTCGGTCGCGAGTGCCGCGGCCGACAAGTGGTCCACGCGGTAAGCAAAGAATCTATGTATATTTATGGAACCTGTACATATATATTGTTAAAGAGTATATCGACGTTAGACGCGAGAGTTTTATATGTGACGTTGTGAACTTTACAAACGAAATGTGTCCTGCCAAATGTCCATCTCGAGGCGAGATGTTTGTAGTTGCGTAAAATAATTGTCTATTTGATGTATAATTCATAATGAATTAGCTAAGCTATAGATACGTGTGTAGGTGTTAAAATTAAGACAAATCTTAATTTGAAAGCTTTAAAATGTAGTAAAATGATAATTTGTACAAAAAATATCAATATTTGGAAGAAATGTTTTATATGAATAATCTACGAAGTAGGTAATGTAATTATATAGTAGGCGTCTAGAGAATTGCCTAAATGAATGTTATGTATATTTTCCCTCGTGGGCGTACAGAAATTTATATATTTATATGAAAAAGATACTCAAGATTGTTCTTGTTGTGGAAACTGAGATTTCCTTT
>JALPQI010031612.1:0-12595 GCA_025490895.1 Thaumatotibia leucotreta | reverse complement strand
CCCCGTAACCTTTACAAGATTTTATAGCTTTTCGGTGAAGAAAAACATCTCGAGGAAACCTGCATATATGTTATGCAACTTATGCACAATTGATGTCGACTTGCGGAAAAATGCTCAGACTATACAATACCGTATACTTACACGATGTAATACAAGGAATGCGAATAATTTTAGAAGGGTGTTCCCAAGGTCTTAAGAAGTAAAAAATGTTATATTATAAGTTTATTTTTCGCAAAAAAATGTGTTTTTCGTTGTTGTGAACTCTCCTGAACTTTAAAAGATATAAATATTGAAAAAGCCATAAATTTAATTATAAATATTAGATGTCATATACCAAAGAAAATAAAGAAAAAAAATAAAAATAAGAAAGAGATTTATATAGTATTAAGTAGTGTGACTACTGGAGAAAAATTAAAAAGTACAAATCAAAATATTTAGTTAATAAATAATTTGATTTGTGTTTTCACAATATGTTCCATAAATTTAAGTTAACCAAAACTTTTTATTATTATTTTTGAGTGAGACTACAATTTTTTTTATTGTTTGGATGTCAGTTAGAAGGTATGTCTAGACTAGATCACCAAGAGGCAACACTGCAATCAAAAATATATTTTCTACTGACATAGTACGAAATAATTATTTAGGAAAACATTTAAATACTTATCTCTAAAACTAGGCCAATTCCCAGAAAATTTTATATAACATGTTTTGCCCCTTACGACTTCAAGAATACGCTGTTAAAATTATTCGGATTCGTCATGTTACACCGTGTATACCAGGATAAATCGTTAATAACTGGTCATCCTTTACTACTAAAAAATAACATTGTTAATTAAACAGAATTTACTTTTACTTTGCTTATATCAAATGATTTCTAATTATAGGTTAGCAGAATTCATTTTTAGTATAAAGTGACGAGTTACTGACGATTTACCCTATTAAGGGCCAATTTTTCAATCCCCACGTGCATGAAGAACACCACTGGTTAACAGAACCACCAAGGTTTTATCTTTATCTGACAGATAATTTTATCTTGAAACATTGGCCTTTGTTGATTAATACAAGTCGTAGATGGGTGGAAATGTATTTATTTCGCAGACAAACTTGGCAACAAAAACTTGAAAATAATTACTTATTTTTTATTACTAAACATAATAATTTAAATTGGACTTTAATACAACACGTTTTTCGAACATCTCGTCTGAAAGCTTGTGCGATTTAGGGCAATTTATCATTGTCGCGTATGAAAACAGTCTTTCCACTGGAGCCGAAGAAGGTAAAGGGGTATTGTACTTCATAAACACCTTTTTTACTTCTTGAAACCTGTGAAGAACACTCAATTCTCGATCCACATCAGATAAATAATAGGAAGCTATCATGTCGGCCTTTGATAGTTGGACTCGACATGAGTTTTCCTCGGAATCTGAAGAGGAATCAAATTCAAAAAAATCTTTATCCTTATTTTTAATATTTGGTGTTGGGATCGATTCAGCGTTTTCAGAAACTTCCTTTGCAATCGCCCGCTTTAAAAATGTTTTTTAATCGTGTTTGATCTTCTGTGGAAATGCATGAGAACCATTTAGTTTTAAAATCGTGGGCAATGACATTGCAGCAATAGCTGCGTTTTGTGCTTTGGCTGTAGAAAAATCAAAGATATCATTTAAAGCGGTTATTGAGGCTTTCTAGATGCGTTTTTGCCAGAACGTTTGCAATAAACAAAATTTTCATTGCACAATTTTTGTAACTTTCTTCTTAAAGATAATAAGCATGGAAGTAGCAAGCCATAGAACATATCTTTTTCGCCCTGTAAAATGTCAAGTGCTTCTGCTATTGGTTTGGAGCATTTCAGGTACTCTTGGATGTACTGAAATTCGCTTTGCCGCAACTGGTTAGTGATTTCCAATGCTTCATGAAGCTGAATGCTCTTATCTTTAATGGCATAGATTTGTTTTAGGGCGTCGTAGGTACTATTCCACCTAGTGTCTCCTGGCCTTGAGAGCGTATGTCCCCAAAATGGTTTGTATAGTTTCTGCTGATTTCGGGACGACCAGCAGCGTTCCACAGTTTATTACATTTACTGATTACCCGCTCATGAATTTTGGAAAGGGTGGTATTTTTATTTCGAAGCACTTTTCCGGCATCTGTGGTTGCACATAGGTTTAGTTTATGAGCAGAACATCTCAAGTGAGGTGGCAGTTCGGGCGACGTATTTAATATTTTCATTAGACAAAAGGTCAGTGTCAGGGCTTTGAGAACCATTAGATCTATCATGAGACACACTAATTTCTGACTGAATGTCTTCCACTGGATCACAATCATCTCCAACATTTGGGTCTTCATTTTCGAATTCGTTAATGTCAAACTCCAACTCATCTAAATTACAAGACTCAATCTCAAAACCAAATTCTTTAAAGGCCTTTACAAAATTACTCCCGTTATCAGTAACCGTAGATAATACTTTCTTCGAATCGAGTCCAAATTCCCTGTGAATTTCTTCCAATAACAACGCAATTTTTGTCGTAGCTATGCGTCCCTTTGAATCTACGACATGCTAGTGTTCTAGATTTTCTTTGTAAATCTGACGTAATCCAGTGTGCTGTGACTCCTATGAAACTTCTTTTTTTTTCCTGACCATATGTCGGCAGTGGGTGCATACATGGAAATTATCTTGTAGCAATGATTTTATACCAGATATCTCTTCGGTGTAATATTTATCCGTAAAACGACCCAAAGATCTTCGACTCATAAGGTTTAATCCGTTTTGAGACATACCTGCATTTTCGTATGTCTTTTTTAAATATGGATCCTCGATTGTTCTGAGGGGTATCATTGAGTGTATAAAAAATTTTACAATGTTTTTTATTGAATTCCTCTTGAGATATTTTAGGGTGTGGTTGCGTTTCCAGTGTTTTGGTTTTCTGTTGCATGACCTTAGTTTTTTTAATCGTATTCGAATATTCTTTAAAATCATTAAGTGCCGTTTACCCCGTGTTTTCGTTTTAAGTGGGTAAATAAAGTTGGACGTTGAAGGTGCTGTACCAGATATTTTTGTTTGTTTTGGTAGGCACAAAATTACATATTCCAACACGTTTACGGTCGGAAGACTCTTCGTTAGAAAGTTCAAAAAACTTGCCGTCTAGAATGCACGGCAAGTTTTTGGGTCCATTTCCACCTGAAGTTCGACCTCGAGCTGGCAGAAGAACTTGACGCCTCATGGCTCAAATCATCAGACTCGTTCATTATTAATAGTTCGTTTATCTTATACGAATACAATTTCAGTTACTTCTGACAGTCAGTCAACACGGTTAATGTCACTTATTACCATAGAAACAAACTCAAAGATACCCACCCATCTTTGAGTTTGGCACATTAAAGAGTTTGCATAGATATGCAAACCTATCTTGATGTGCCAAACTCCATATTTGTAGTTATAAAAAAGTAACCGTGATTGCGATTACAATTTGTATTTAGTAACCTAAATGTTTAACTACTTTTACGATTAATTTTATAAAAATCTAAAATCTTGATTACTAACTACAAAATGTAACCGAAGTTAGTAATTCTGTAGTTAGGTTACGTTTTGCCCTACACTGACTGTAGCATTCCTTTTTACGGCCTGCTTTACAATTTCTGGGTAAAATCCGTCAGATCAAAATATCACTGTCCTTTTTCGCAGGCATATAAAAGAAGAGGTCAGCTAACATTTATCTTCCATGCATGCAGTGTTCCATTTGCAGCACAATTCCCGGCAGTACCGTAACCATTCTATTAGCTTTTAGATTTGATTTGACAGGTGCCAATACTTACTCTGCCGTTGGTATAGGTAATTTCATCAGAGTTGAGGTGAGTCACACCATCTAAACAAAGTACTAATAGCAAAAAGTGTAGTGAATTAATGAATGACTTAAATGTGAAAATGTTGAAGCAAATCCCATGAACAAACTTTTTGGTCAATCTTATGGTTCCAATTAGGGTGGCTAATAAAATGACAAAAAAATGACATGTAGATGTGTGCGTGACATCAACTTTCGCGGAACTAATTAGACTACAGTTTTAATTTGGAACCACATTACCTGGATTAATTGTATTTTTCTCGTTTCTGTTTTAAGTAATAGAAAAGAAAATATAAAATTAGACCATCTAAAAAGTTTGTATTTTTAATGTATACTCCTACAGGAGTACTTTTCTAACGTCGTATAAATCAATAGGATACAAAAAATGGGTATGATTTGGTTTGGCTTTTGTATACCATATTATATAGATTATGTTTTCATGTAAGGATGAATTATTGAAATTGTATACAATATTTTTAACTACGTTATGCGTTATATTGATACGATGTGTATTTAAATTTTATTCCATGTATCACCGTACAGTTTATTTTTGTAGGTAAATGATAAGTGAAATATTTTTATACTTAGGTAAGCTTATATTTTTGTACAAAATGCTAGGCTAAGTTTGTTCTATTCTGTTGAATTAAGTTTTTAACTGCCACTATAATCTAATGGAAGGGATTTGATGGCAAATCTCTTTTGAGTCAGTGTAGATTTGTGTAAAATTATAGTGAATTGAGGAATTAGTGTTATTTATTGATGGTAAAAGTAAAATAGTGTTACTGAGCTACTATCCAATAGAGAATTGCCATCGGGTGACGAACGCATTCGCGTTGTTATAAAAACAAAAATGTAAAATAAAAATGCTCATATATTTCCAAATATATATATATATGTATATATACATTTATTAAATAATTATTTCATCTGTATTCCAATTTAACAATAAAATTCTCAAAGACACAACATTGTATTTATTTAACACAGGATTGTATCCTGTGGGAGCCCCACACGGGTCCCACCACTCAGACCCAGACATCCCACCAGTGGACACACGTATACCAATACACGTCTATATCCATGACAAATCTTTTCCAAAAATCCAGTCTCACTGTATCAAGCTAACAATTCACAAATATATCTGAATCTGAGTGATTGAAGCCAAAAGCTTAGGTGCGTTCCATTAGGTCTATACTTTTGAATTTAAGCTCTAATAAAATGGATGTATAAAACTAATGGGACGCACCCTCACACAAATGTAGTACAGTAATATTGTACCGCCATTGAAAAACTACGTCTGCCCGTTTAGCTTCGAATGACAATTGTATTGTACTGACTATGAAAAGGGCCAAACTACATATAGGTATTGCACATTTTCTTTGAACAGTATACACAGAAGGATCTGAAAATATCCTTTAATGCAAAGTTAGTAAATAGAGTCCTGCTCTAAACATGGCTCAAATACCCGGGATAGCAGAGGCCTACTGCATAACAAATTACGAATAATAATACAAGCAGAAGTCTCTTTCTAGTAAGAGATAGAAAAGAGGCTCCCGCTTGTAATATCAGTGTCAGTCAAAATTATTTTCGTTGTCTTGTTTCATACCACTCTGTCACGCTTTTAGCGGCTGTTTCGACTCAGTATATAAAAAAAATCCGCTTTTTCGCGTTAGATTTTAATCCATACATGAGAAATTCAAAACAAAACATCATCTCATACAAAAATCACTGCGTCACGTTTTTTAGGGACACAAAATAAGACAACGAAAAGAATTTTGACCCAATTTCTTATGCAATAGACCTCTTGTTCCTCAAATCGTACAATTTACAAACAATCGATTTGTACAACTTCAACTCATTACCAGAGATCGGAAAAATGTGTGTCATTGTTTGCAATAATATGGCCATGACTCCTAAATTGATTGAATAATTAATCATTTTCAGAAAATTACATATTTGACACCGGTAACTATGAAAACCTTTTTAAACAGTCACCTTAAAGCTTTGAAATCAAATTTCAAGAAATTATTCGTTCGATTATTCATTTAATCAATTTTGTAGTCATGTCCATATTATTGCAATCAATGACGCACATTTGTCCGATCTCTGCTCATCACAGAGACAGAAATTCACAATGTTTGTGAATAAAAACAGCTACTCGCAAGTAGTCGAATAATTTATTTAAAATTGAAAGTTCACTATCTTTGGTATAGTAGACAAGTGAAGAACGGCAAGCCCCAGGGGCACGAAAGGAAATCTCAGTTTCCACAACAAGAACAATCTTGAGTATCTTTTTCATATAAATATATAAATTTCTGTACGCCCACGAGGGAAAATATACATAACATTCATTTAGGCAATTCTCTAGACGCCTACTATATAATTACATTACCTACTTCGTAGATTATTCATATAAAACATTTCTTCCAAATATTGATATTTTTTGTACAAATTATCATTTTACTACATTTTAAAGCTTTCAAATTAAGATTTGTCTTAATTTTAACACCTACACACGTATCTATAGCTTAGCTAATTCATTATGAATTATACATCAAATAGACAATTATTTTACGCAACTATAAACATCTCGCCTCGAGATGGACATTTGGCAGGACACATTTCGTTTGTAAAGTTCACAACGTCACATATAAAACTCTCGCGTCTAACGTCGATATACTCTTTAACAATATATATGTACAGGTTCCATAAATATACATAGATTCTTTGCTTACCGCGTGGACCACTTGTCGGCCGCGGCACTCGCGACCGAAGTGCGGAATGTGTGCGACGAGCGCGCGCGCGCTCACTTGTCGTCCTGCTCCATCGGCTCCTCCGACACTGAGCGCGATGACTCCAGGGACGGCGAACTGCAAGTGACCACAGATACTGTTTATATCTAATAGTCTTAGCCGGCTGGTTCAAGTGAGTGACGCGGGGGCGGCGGGCGCCAGCTTCGCGGGCTGGTTCTCCTGGTGCGTGTTGTGCCGGCATGGCGGACACGCGCACCACATGGCCGGCTGGTTCAAGTGAGTGACGCGGGGGCGGCGGGCGCCAGCTTCGCGGGCTGGTTCTCCTGGTGCGTGTTGTGCCGGCATGGCGGACACGCGCACCACATGGCCGGCTGGTTCAAGTGAGTGACGCGGGGGGCGGCGGGCGCCAGCTTCGCGGGCTGGTTCTCCTGGTGCGTGTTGTGCCGGCATGGCGGACACGCGCACCACATGGCCGGCTGGTTCAAGTGAGTATACATCGTGTTTTTACTGATTTCCGTTAAATTAAAAGGAACCTTATTTAGGTCAAAAATAATCTATTTGTCTAAGAAACTAGTATCTTAACTCTTAATGTTATTGAGTTATTCAAAAAATAAGTTTAATGACTGTATTGCAACCTTTATTACATCCTAATGAAACTTATTTTGACATGTGCCGTCAGTCACCTGAGATCTTATTCTTAAGGTTATCTCACACTTACCATTTCATTTATTATGTATGAAAACAAAGGAATTGTTTTTTTCGAATTCGACTAAAAGCAATACACCTGGTAGCTCTAATTAACGTACCAAGCAGCCTGTTAAATTTAACGGAATTAAAAAAAACACGGTGTACGCTACTCTTAATTGGACATAGTTTATGAAAAAAGATCCAGTCCACTTCAAATCTTATATCAAAACGAAAAGTCATTTAGTTTAGTGACAAATTTCAGAGTTCAGATCCTTTTCGCTAAACTACGTCCAATTAAACTTACCGTGGGACTAGCGCAATTTGTATAACAATGTCTCATGGTCATGATCGGAGGGCGGAATTGCATATAGCCAATCAAAATTTTGATGGACCAATCACAACTTATTTTAAACGACGGTTTATATTTCATAAATTGATATTAAGACTCGTTACCGTGATGCATTAAAGAGGGGATGACACTTGTTCACTAATCTATTCAGGACCAATTTTTGAAAGGCAATTTAGTATAACGTGCAGCTTCCATGTGTTATTTATTCGTAGCCCACAACACTACTCTTAATTATGCCTACCGTGGGACTTTAATTACCAATTTCTAAGAATTAACTTTTTATATTTATTTTTTTAACAGTTATATATTAATATTTTCTTCGGTTACCGCAAGGATTACACATGAGATAAACAGATAAACTCGCGTATATTAGCTAATTTTAACTTCATCCCGAGACCACGAACCCTGTAAAGTGCTCGAAACGTCAGAATGAAGTTAAAATTAGTTAATATACGCGAGTTTATCCGTTCTCATAGTTTTATTTCAGTTATATATTAGTCCTTATGAAGGTAAGACTCACAATTTTTCCGATAGTCTTAACATCATATATACAAGGCTCATTTCTAAACAGTCAAATGTTCATACTTAAAAATCTGCAACTATATCTCGATTTGTGTAACAATGTCCCACGATTTTTATGTAAATAACTGCGTGTTCTCTACAGGGAGCACTCGGAATGCCCGGTCAGCTCGTGCTCCTGCCGCTGCAGCACGCTCGACCCGCCCGACACGCACTAGCGCGATCTACCACTCCACTAGAGCCATCTGTCGACAACTCAACCTCGACGCAGCGCCATCTCACGGAACAACGTAACACTTACAGGCCCCAATTTCACAACATTGACAAGTCCTACAATTGTAAATCTACGGTTTCTCCAATAGGGAGCGTCTATAGGCTACAGTTACCGCTTACCATCGGAAGGGCCGTGCGTTTGTTTGCCACCAGCATAAAAATTAGTGCAAGAAATTTAATAAATCAGCAGGAAACAGCTACTTTTATGCGAAGCAAAATTACAATTGTCACAAAAATCACGAAGATTTTAGCGAAATTCCGACATAAGCTGAACCTCATGTCAAGAATTAATGAATATTGTACTAAACCTTGCGACAATTGTCACGGGTTTCGGAAAATAAAAAGTAGTTTATTAACGATATAATACCGTTATTAGTAATAATTTTATGTTGGTGGCAAACAAGCACTTGAACCGTCCGACAGTAAGCGGTAGCCGTAGCCTACGGAGGCCTGTGACGTCAGTAACAGTGATATTTTACAATTGTCACAATTGTAATTATGGTTAAATAGGCTACAGAACGCTGTGTAACTCGACTCCACTAGCGCCATCTGTCGCCAACTCAACCTCGACGTAGCGCCATCTCACGGAACAACCTGACCCTATAGAGCGTGCAAGTTGGACAGACGTCACATTGACACCGCCCTACCGCTATATTGCCGCTATACTCTGTTTGGTTTGGTGTTTAAAAAAAGGTAAACAATCTTGCACTATCTTTTTATTGAAAAATGCATATAAAAATCCAAACTAGGTACTTAATGAATCAAAAACAATGTAAATCACTGTATTTCCTTGTTATATTTGCTAAAACTTATTTTCTACTCGTAATTTTCAAAAAAAGATACTGCAAGATTGTTTTCTCAAACTTGCTACGGAATGTTGATGTTACTTACTTTAAATTAAGCCCGGAAATACTATGTATCCGGTGTCATATGCTAAGATGATATGTAAAGAGATTTCATGTATTTATTTCACACCTAGGACTGCAAACAAACTGTCTTTTGTTTTGAAACGTCAAATTGTGACACTAGGTCTTGACATTCAGCCACAGAAAAAAAAATAACCTAAGAACTAATGAAGAAATGTCTATACCAACAGGTAAAAGGATACCTCAAACAGATTAAAAAAAAATTAGGCGCGAATGTTTTTTTTAATGTTGTTCGATATTGTACTATTGGTTTATTTACAAATCAAATAGTATGGTTCGTCGAAATCAGTTCGTTTTATTTCATGGCAAGTTTGAGAAAAGCACTATACAAATCTCGGCGAGAAACAGGGTTACAGGCCGCGTATTCCTATCTGGCCTCAGTTCCTTCGGCCAGATATATCTACTTGGCCTGTAACCCTTCGTTTCCCGTCCTCTATAGTAATGTACTATTACCTTTTTTTAGACACCAAACCAAACAGAGTATAACGCCTTCAACTCCAGAGATTCACATGCGCGTTTCGGAAACTTTGAAAATCTATACTCGTTATTTTAAAGAACCTGATACTGTCGTTTCTCGAGAAAACCTTGGCAAGGAATTCATTCCAGTCACTTACTTGCAACTTGAACCTTCTTTATACTCTGTTTGGTTAGATATCTAACTAAATGTAAACAATGTAGCAGTATCTTTTTATTGAAAACCACGAGTAGAAAATAAGTTTTAGCAAATATATATTATATAACAAAGAAATACAGTGATTTAAATTGTATTGATTCATTAAGTACCTAGTTT
Organism: Thaumatotibia leucotreta; assembly: GCA_025490895.1. Classification (NCBI taxonomy): domain Eukaryota; kingdom Metazoa; phylum Arthropoda; class Insecta; order Lepidoptera; family Tortricidae; genus Thaumatotibia; species Thaumatotibia leucotreta. The sequence goes on along the minus strand of JALPQI010031612.1, from coordinate 2,465 downwards.
GGATTTTTAAATAAAAAGATACTCCAAAATTGTTTACTTTTAGATGAATACCTAACCAAACAGAGTATAGTAGAGTCGCATGGCAGCGCCGATATATCTGATGGCGATTGTGACATAACTTAAAATACAATATATTTCTAGAAAGCATAATTATATATACATTATCGTGTTGTTGTGTTCGTAACCAAAATGCTTCAGCGTTGAAAATCTATTAGATTTTATATTATTGACTTTCTTACAACTTTTTAGTTTAAGTTTTATTATAGTTTTACGATAGACTGTTATTGTTTAATGACACGTTTCTAGTCGACACTTGTCCTAGTTCTAACCAAATATTGCCATGCTAGGTGCCCAACTATACTGTAGCATTCCTTTTTACGGCCTGCTTTACAATTTCTGGGTAAAATCCGTCAGATCAAAATATCACTGTCCTTTTTCGCAGGCATATAAAAGAAGAGGTCAGCTAACATTTATCTTCCATGCATGCAGTGTTCCATTTGCAGCACAATTCCCGGCAGTACCGTAACCATTCTATTAGCTTTTAGATTTGATTTGACAGGTGCCAATACTTACTCTGCCGTTGGTATAGGTAATTTCATCAGAGTTGAGGTGAGTCACACCATCTAAACAAAGTACTAATAGCAAAAAGTGTAGTGAATTAATGAATGACTTAAATGTGAAAATGTTGAAGCAAATCCCATGAACAAACTTTTTGGTCAATCTTATGGTTCCAATTAGGGTGGCTAATAAAATGACAAAAAAATGACATGTAGATGTGTGCGTGACATCAACTTTCGCGGAACTAATTAGACTACAGTTTTAATTTGGAACCACATTACCTGGATTAATTGTATTTTTCTCGTTTCTGTTTTAAGTAATAGAAAAGAAAATATAAAATTAGACCATCTAAAAGTTTGTATTTTTAATGTATACTCCTACAGGAGTACTTTTCTAACGTCGTATAAATCAATAGGATACAAAAATGGGTATGATTTGGTTTGGCTTTTGTATACCATATTATATAGATTATGTTTTCATGTAAGGATGAATTATTGAAATTGTATACAATATTTTTAACTACGTTATGCGTTATATTGATACGATGTGTATTTAAATTTTATTCCATGTATCACCGTACAGTTTATTTTTGTAGGTAAATGATAAGTGAAATATTTTTATACTTAGGTAAGCTTATATTTTTGTACAAAATGCTAGGCTAAGTTTGTTCTATTCTGTTGAATTAAGTTTTTAACTGCCACTATAATCTAATGGAAGGGATTTGATGGCAAATCTCTTTTGAGTCAGTGTAGATTTGTGTAAAATTATAGTGAATTGAGGAATTAGTGTTATTTATTGATGGTAAAAGTAAAATAGTGTTACTGAGCTACTATCCAATAGAGAATTGCCATCGGGTGACGAACGCATTCGCGTTGTTATAAAAACAAAAATGTAAAATAAAAATGCTCATATATTTCCAAATATATATATATATGTATATATACATTTATTAAATAATTATTTCATCTGTATTCCAATTTAACAATAAAATTCTCAAAGACACAACATTGTATTTATTTAACACAGGATTGTATCCTGTGGGAGCCCCACACGGGTCCCACCACTCAGACCCAGACATCCCACCAGTGGACACACGTATACCAATACACGTCTATATCCATGACAAATCTTTTCCAAAAATCCAGTCTCACTGTATCAAGCTAACAATTCACAAATATATCTGAATCTGAGTGATTGAAGCCAAAAGCTTAGGTGCGTTCCATTAGGTCTATACTTTTGAATTTAAGCTCTAATAAAATGGATGTATAAAACTAATGGGACGCACCCTCACACAAATGTAGTACAGTAATATTGTACCGCCATTGAAAAACTACGTCTGCCCGTTTAGCTTCGAATGACAATTGTATTGTACTGACTATGAAAAGGGCCAAACTACATATAGGTATTGCACATTTTCTTTGAACAGTATACACAGAAGGATCTGAAAATATCCTTTAATGCAAAGTTAGTAAATAGAGTCCTGCTCTAAACATGGCTCAAATACCCGGGATAGCAGAGGCCTACTGCATAACAAATTACGAATAATAATACAAGCAGAAGTCTCTTTCTAGTAAGAGATAGAAAAGAGGCTCCCGCTTGTAATATCAGTGTCAGTCAAAATTATTTTCGTTGTCTTGTTTCATACCACTCTGTCACGCTTTTAGCGGCTGTTTCGACTCAGTATATAAAAAAAATCCGCTTTTTCGCGTTAGATTTTAATCCATACATGAGAAATTCAAAACAAAACATCATCTCATACAAAAATCACTGCGTCACGTTTTTTAGGGACACAAAATAAGACAACGAAAAGAATTTTGACCCAATTTCTTATGCAATAGACCTCTTGTTCCTCAAATCGTACAATTTACAAACAATCGATTTGTACAACTTCAACTCATTACCAGAGA
>JALPQI010031611.1:0-77664 GCA_025490895.1 Thaumatotibia leucotreta | reverse complement strand
TTATGTTGGTGGCAAACAAGCACTTGAACCGTCCGACAGTAAGCGGTAGCCGTAGCCTACGGAGGCCTGTGACGTCAGTAACAGTGATATTTTACAATTGTCACAATTGTAATTATGGTTAAATAGGCTACAGAACGCTGTGTAACTCGACTCCACTAGCGCCATCTGTCGCCAACTCAACCTCGACGTAGCGCCATCTCACGGAACAACCTGACCCTATAGAGCGTGCAAGTTGGACAGACGTCACATTGACACCGCCCTACCGCTATATTGCCGCTATACTCTGTTTGGTTTGGTGTTTAAAAAAAGGTAAACAATCTTGCACTATCTTTTTATTGAAAAATGCATATAAAAATCCAAACTAGGTACTTAATGAATCAAAAACAATGTAAATCACTGTATTTCCTTGTTATATTTGCTAAAACTTATTTTCTACTCGTAATTTTCAAAAAAGATACTGCAAGATTGTTTTCTCAAACTTGCTACGGAATGTTGATGTTACTTACTTTAAATTAAGCCCGGAAATACTATGTATCCGGTGTCATATGCTAAGATGATATGTAAAGAGATTTCATGTATTTATTTCACACCTAGGACTGCAAACAAACTGTCTTTTGTTTTGAAACGTCAAATTGTGACACTAGGTCTTGACATTCAGCCACAGAAAAAAAAATAACCTAAGAACTAATGAAGAAATGTCTATACCAACAGGTAAAAGGATACCTCAAACAGATTAAAAAAAAATTAGGCGCGAATGTTTTTTTTAATGTTGTTCGATATTGTACTATTGGTTTATTTACAAATCAAATAGTATGGTTCGTCGAAATCAGTTCGTTTTATTTCATGGCAAGTTTGAGAAAAGCACTATACAAATCTCGGCGAGAAACAGGGTTACAGGCCGCGTATTCCTATCTGGCCTCAGTTCCTTCGGCCAGATATATCTACTTGGCCTGTAACCCTTCGTTTCCCGTCCTCTATAGTAATGTACTATTACCTTTTTTTAGACACCAAACCAAACAGAGTATAACGCCTTCAACTCCAGAGATTCACATGCGCGTTTCGGAAACTTTGAAAATCTATACTCGTTATTTTAAAGAACCTGATACTGTCGTTTCTCGAGAAAACCTTGGCAAGGAATTCATTCCAGTCACTTACTTGCAACTTGAACCTTCTTTATACTCTGTTTGGTTAGATATCTAACTAAATGTAAACAATGTAGCAGTATCTTTTTATTGAAAACCACGAGTAGAAAATAAGTTTTAGCAAATATATATTATATAACAAAGAAATACAGTGATTTAAATTGTATTGATTCATTAAGTACCTAGTTTGGATTTTTAAATAAAAAGATACTCCAAAATTGTTTACTTTTAGATGAATACCTAACCAAACAGAGTATAGTAGAGTCGCATGGCAGCGCCGATATATCTGATGGCGATTGTGACATAACTTAAAATACAATATATTTCTAGAAAGCATAATTATATATACATTATCGTGTTGTTGTGTTCGTAACCAAAATGCTTCAGCGTTGAAAATCTATTAGATTTTATATTATTGACTTTCTTACAACTTTTTAGTTTAAGTTTTATTATAGTTTTACGATAGACTGTTATTGTTTAATGACACGTTTCTAGTCGACACTTGTCCTAGTTCTAACCAAATATTGCCATGCTAGGTGCCCAACTATACTGTAGCATTCCTTTTTACGGCCTGCTTTACAATTTCTGGGTAAAATCCGTCAGATCAAAATATCACTGTCCTTTTTCGCAGGCATATAAAAGAAGAGGTCAGCTAACATTTATCTTCCATGCATGCAGTGTTCCATTTGCAGCACAATTCCCGGCAGTACCGTAACCATTCTATTAGCTTTTAGATTTGATTTGACAGGTGCCAATACTTACTCTGCCGTTGGTATAGGTAATTTCATCAGAGTTGAGGTGAGTCACACCATCTAAACAAAGTACTAATAGCAAAAAGTGTAGTGAATTAATGAATGACTTAAATGTGAAAATGTTGAAGCAAATCCCATGAACAAACTTTTTGGTCAATCTTATGGTTCCAATTAGGGTGGCTAATAAAATGACAAAAAAATGACATGTAGATGTGTGCGTGACATCAACTTTCGCGGAACTAATTAGACTACAGTTTTAATTTGGAACCACATTACCTGGATTAATTGTATTTTTCTCGTTTCTGTTTTAAGTAATAGAAAAGAAAATATAAAATTAGACCATCTAAAAGTTTGTATTTTTAATGTATACTCCTACAGGAGTACTTTTCTAACGTCGTATAAATCAATAGGATACAAAAATGGGTATGATTTGGTTTGGCTTTTGTATACCATATTATATAGATTATGTTTTCATGTAAGGATGAATTATTGAAATTGTATACAATATTTTTAACTACGTTATGCGTTATATTGATACGATGTGTATTTAAATTTTATTCCATGTATCACCGTACAGTTTATTTTTGTAGGTAAATGATAAGTGAAATATTTTTATACTTAGGTAAGCTTATATTTTTGTACAAAATGCTAGGCTAAGTTTGTTCTATTCTGTTGAATTAAGTTTTTAACTGCCACTATAATCTAATGGAAGGGATTTGATGGCAAATCTCTTTTGAGTCAGTGTAGATTTGTGTAAAATTATAGTGAATTGAGGAATTAGTGTTATTTATTGATGGTAAAAGTAAAATAGTGTTACTGAGCTACTATCCAATAGAGAATTGCCATCGGGTGACGAACGCATTCGCGTTGTTATAAAAACAAAAATGTAAAATAAAAATGCTCATATATTTCCAAATATATATATATATGTATATATACATTTATTAAATAATTATTTCATCTGTATTCCAATTTAACAATAAAATTCTCAAAGACACAACATTGTATTTATTTAACACAGGATTGTATCCTGTGGGAGCCCCACACGGGTCCCACCACTCAGACCCAGACATCCCACCAGTGGACACACGTATACCAATACACGTCTATATCCATGACAAATCTTTTCCAAAAATCCAGTCTCACTGTATCAAGCTAACAATTCACAAATATATCTGAATCTGAGTGATTGAAGCCAAAAGCTTAGGTGCGTTCCATTAGGTCTATACTTTTGAATTTAAGCTCTAATAAAATGGATGTATAAAACTAATGGGACGCACCCTCACACAAATGTAGTACAGTAATATTGTACCGCCATTGAAAAACTACGTCTGCCCGTTTAGCTTCGAATGACAATTGTATTGTACTGACTATGAAAAGGGCCAAACTACATATAGGTATTGCACATTTTCTTTGAACAGTATACACAGAAGGATCTGAAAATATCCTTTAATGCAAAGTTAGTAAATAGAGTCCTGCTCTAAACATGGCTCAAATACCCGGGATAGCAGAGGCCTACTGCATAACAAATTACGAATAATAATACAAGCAGAAGTCTCTTTCTAGTAAGAGATAGAAAAGAGGCTCCCGCTTGTAATATCAGTGTCAGTCAAAATTATTTTCGTTGTCTTGTTTCATACCACTCTGTCACGCTTTTAGCGGCTGTTTCGACTCAGTATATAAAAAAAATCCGCTTTTTCGCGTTAGATTTTAATCCATACATGAGAAATTCAAAACAAAACATCATCTCATACAAAAATCACTGCGTCACGTTTTTTAGGGACACAAAATAAGACAACGAAAAGAATTTTGACCCAATTTCTTATGCAATAGACCTCTTGTTCCTCAAATCGTACAATTTACAAACAATCGATTTGTACAACTTCAACTCATTACCAGAGATCGGAAAAATGTGTGTCATTGTTTGCAATAATATGGCCATGACTCCTAAATTGATTGAATAATTAATCATTTTCAGAAAATTACATATTTGACACCGGTAACTATGAAAACCTTTTTAAACAGTCACCTTAAAGCTTTGAAATCAAATTTCAAGAAATTATTCGTTCGATTATTCATTTAATCAATTTTGTAGTCATGTCCATATTATTGCAATCAATGACGCACATTTGTCCGATCTCTGCTCATCACAGAGACAGAAATTCACAATGTTTGTGAATAAAAACAGCTACTCGCAAGTAGTCGAATAATTTATTTAAAATTGAAAGTTCACTATCTTTGGTATAGTAGACAAGTGAAGAACGGCAAGCCCCAGGGGCACGAAAGGAAATCTCAGTTTCCACAACAAGAACAATCTTGAGTATCTTTTTCATATAAATATATAAATTTCTGTACGCCCACGAGGGAAAATATACATAACATTCATTTAGGCAATTCTCTAGACGCCTACTATATAATTACATTACCTACTTCGTAGATTATTCATATAAAACATTTCTTCCAAATATTGATATTTTTTGTACAAATTATCATTTTACTACATTTTAAAGCTTTCAAATTAAGATTTGTCTTAATTTTAACACCTACACACGTATCTATAGCTTAGCTAATTCATTATGAATTATACATCAAATAGACAATTATTTTACGCAACTACAAACATCTCGCCTCGAGATGGACATTTGGCAGGACACATTTCGTTTGTAAAGTTCACAACGTCACATATAAAACTCTCGCGTCTAACGTCGATATACTCTTTAACAATATATATGTACAGGTTCCATAAATATACATAGATTCTTTGCTTACCGCGTGGACCACTTGTCGGCCGCGGCACTCGCGACCGAAGTGCGGAATGTGTGCGACGAGCGCGCGCGCGCTCACTTGTCGTCCTGCTCCATCGGCTCCTCCGACACTGAGCGCGATGACTCCAGGGACGGCGAACTGCAAGTGACCACAGATACTGTTTATATCTAATAGTCTTAGCCGGCTGGTTCAAGTGAGTGACGCGGGGGCGGCGGGCGCCAGCTTCGCGGGCTGGTTCTCCTGGTGCGTGTTGTGCCGGCATGGCGGACACGCGCACCACATGGCCGGCTGGTTCAAGTGAGTGACGCGGGGGCGGCGGGCGCCAGCTTCGCGGGCTGGTTCTCCTGGTGCGTGTTGTGCCGGCATGGCGGACACGCGCACCACATGGCCGGCTGGTTCAAGTGAGTGACGCGGGGGCGGCGGGCGCCAGCTTCGCGGGCTGGTTCTCCTGGTGCGTGTTGTGCCGGCATGGCGGACACGCGCACCACATGGCCGGCTGGTTCAAGTGAGTGACGCGGGGGCGGCGGGCGCCAGCTTCGCGGGCTGGTTCTCCTGGTGCGTGTTGTGCCGGCATGGCGGACACGCGCACCACATGGCCGGCTGGTTCAAGTGAGTATACATCGTGTTTTTACTGATTTCCGTTAAATTAAAAGGAACCTTATTTAGGTCAAAAATAATCTATTTGTCTAAGAAACTAGTATCTTAACTCTTAATGTTATTGAGTTATTCAAAAAATAAGTTTAATGACTGTATTGCAACCTTTATTACATCCTAATGAAACTTATTTTGACATGTGCCGTCAGTCACCTGAGATCTTATTCTTAAGGTTATCTCACACTTACCATTTCATTTATTATGTATGAAAACAAAGGAATTGTTTTTTTCGAATTCGACTAAAAGCAATACACCTGGTAGCTCTAATTAACGTACCAAGCAGCCTGTTAAATTTAACGGAATTAAAAAAAACACGGTGTACGCTACTCTTAATTGGACATAGTTTATGAAAAAAGATCCAGTCCACTTCAAATCTTATATCAAAACGAAAAGTCATTTAGTTTAGTGACAAATTTCAGAGTTCAGATCCTTTTCGCTAAACTACGTCCAATTAAACTTACCGTGGGACTAGCGCAATTTGTATAACAATGTCTCATGGTCATGATCGGAGGGCGGAATTGCATATAGCCAATCAAAATTTTGATGGACCAATCACAACTTATTTTAAACGACGGTTTATATTTCATAAATTGATATTAAGACTCGTTACCGTGATGCATTAAAGAGGGGATGACACTTGTTCACTAATCTATTCAGGACCAATTTTTGAAAGGCAATTTAGTATAACGTGCAGCTTCCATGTGTTATTTATTCGTAGCCCACAACACTACTCTTAATTATGCCTACCGTGGGACTTTAATTACCAATTTCTAAGAATTAACTTTTTATATTTATTTTTTTAACAGTTATATATTAATATTTTCTTCGGTTACCGCAAGGATTACACATGAGATAAACAGATAAACTCGCGTATATTAGCTAATTTTAACTTCATCCCGAGACCACGAACCCTGTAAAGTGCTCGAAACGTCAGAATGAAGTTAAAATTAGTTAATATACGCGAGTTTATCCGTTCTCATAGTTTTATTTCAGTTATATATTAGTCCTTATGAAGGTAAGACTCACAATTTTTCCGATAGTCTTAACATCATATATACAAGGCTCATTTCTAAACAGTCAAATGTTCATACTTAAAAATCTGCAACTATATCTCGATTTGTGTAACAATGTCCCACGATTTTTATGTAAATAACTGCGTGTTCTCTACAGGGAGCACTCGGAATGCCCGGTCAGCTCGTGCTCCTGCCGCTGCAGCACGCTCGACCCGCCCGACACGCACTAGCGCGATCTACCACTCCACTAGAGCCATCTGTCGACAACTCAACCTCGACGCAGCGCCATCTCACGGAACAACGTAACACTTACAGGCCCCAATTTCACAACATTGACAAGTCCTACAATTGTAAATCTACGGTTTCTCCAATAGGGAGCGTCTATAGGCTACAGTTACCGCTTACCATCGGAAGGGCCGTGCGTTTGTTTGCCACCAGCATAAAAATTAGTGCAAGAAATTTAATAAATCAGCAGGAAACAGCTACTTTTATGCGAAGCAAAATTACAATTGTCACAAAAATCACGAAGATTTTAGCGAAATTCCGACATAAGCTGAACCTCATGTCAAGAATTAATGAATATTGTACTAAACCTTGCGACAATTGTCACGGGTTTCGGAAAATAAAAAGTAGTTTATTAACGATATAATACCGTTATTAGTAATAATTTTATGTTGGTGGCAAACAAGCACTTGAACCGTCCGACAGTAAGCGGTAGCCGTAGCCTACGGAGGCCTGTGACGTCAGTAACAGTGATATTTTACAATTGTCACAATTGTAATTATGGTTAAATAGGCTACAGAACGCTGTGTAACTCGACTCCACTAGCGCCATCTGTCGCCAACTCAACCTCGACGTAGCGCCATCTCACGGAACAACCTGACCCTATAGAGCGTGCAAGTTGGACAGACGTCACATTGACACCGCCCTACCGCTATATTGCCGCTATACTCTGTTTGGTTTGGTGTTTAAAAAAAGGTAAACAATCTTGCACTATCTTTTTATTGAAAAATGCATATAAAAATCCAAACTAGGTACTTAATGAATCAAAAACAATGTAAATCACTGTATTTCCTTGTTATATTTGCTAAAACTTATTTTCTACTCGTAATTTTCAAAAAAAGATACTGCAAGATTGTTTTCTCAAACTTGCTACGGAATGTTGATGTTACTTACTTTAAATTAAGCCCGGAAATACTATGTATCCGGTGTCATATGCTAAGATGATATGTAAAGAGATTTCATGTATTTATTTCACACCTAGGACTGCAAACAAACTGTCTTTTGTTTTGAAACGTCAAATTGTGACACTAGGTCTTGACATTCAGCCACAGAAAAAAAAATAACCTAAGAACTAATGAAGAAATGTCTATACCAACAGGTAAAAGGATACCTCAAACAGATTAAAAAAAAATTAGGCGCGAATGTTTTTTTTAATGTTGTTCGATATTGTACTATTGGTTTATTTACAAATCAAATAGTATGGTTCGTCGAAATCAGTTCGTTTTATTTCATGGCAAGTTTGAGAAAAGCACTATACAAATCTCGGCGAGAAACAGGGTTACAGGCCGCGTATTCCTATCTGGCCTCAGTTCCTTCGGCCAGATATATCTACTTGGCCTGTAACCCTTCGTTTCCCGTCCTCTATAGTAATGTACTATTACCTTTTTTTAGACACCAAACCAAACAGAGTATAAACGCCTTCAACTCCAGAGATTCACATGCGCGTTTCGGAAACTTTGAAAATCTATACTCGTTATTTTAAAGAACCTGATACTGTCGTTTCTCGAGAAAACCTTGGCAAGGAATTCATTCCAGTCACTTACTTGCAACTTGAACCTTCTTTATACTCTGTTTGGTTAGATATCTAACTAAATGTAAACAATGTAGCAGTATCTTTTTATTGAAAACCACGAGTAGAAAATAAGTTTTAGCAAATATATATTATATAACAAAGAAATACAGTGATTTAAATTGTATTGATTCATTAAGTACCTAGTTTGGATTTTTAAATAAAAAGATACTCCAAAATTGTTTACTTTTAGATGAATACCTAACCAAACAGAGTATAGTAGAGTCGCATGGCAGCGCCGATATATCTGATGGCGATTGTGACATAACTTAAAATACAATATATTTCTAGAAAGCATAATTATATATACATTATCGTGTTGTTGTGTTCGTAACCAAAATGCTTCAGCGTTGAAAATCTATTAGATTTTATATTATTGACTTTCTTACAACTTTTTAGTTTAAGTTTTATTATAGTTTTACGATAGACTGTTATTGTTTAATGACACGTTTCTAGTCGACACTTGTCCTAGTTCTAACCAAATATTGCCATGCTAGGTGCCCAACTATACTGTAGCATTCCTTTTTACGGCCTGCTTTACAATTTCTGGGTAAAATCCGTCAGATCAAAATATCACTGTCCTTTTTCGCAGGCATATAAAAGAAGAGGTCAGCTAACATTTATCTTCCATGCATGCAGTGTTCCATTTGCAGCACAATTCCCGGCAGTACCGTAACCATTCTATTAGCTTTTAGATTTGATTTGACAGGTGCCAATACTTACTCTGCCGTTGGTATAGGTAATTTCATCAGAGTTGAGGTGAGTCACACCATCTAAACAAAGTACTAATAGCAAAAAGTGTAGTGAATTAATGAATGACTTAAATGTGAAAATGTTGAAGCAAATCCCATGAACAAACTTTTTGGTCAATCTTATGGTTCCAATTAGGGTGGCTAATAAAATGACAAAAAAATGACATGTAGATGTGTGCGTGACATCAACTTTCGCGGAACTAATTAGACTACAGTTTTAATTTGGAACCACATTACCTGGATTAATTGTATTTTTCTCGTTTCTGTTTTAAGTAATAGAAAAGAAAATATAAAATTAGACCATCTAAAAGTTTGTATTTTTAATGTATACTCCTACAGGAGTACTTTTCTAACGTCGTATAAATCAATAGGATACAAAAATGGGTATGATTTGGTTTGGCTTTTGTATACCATATTATATAGATTATGTTTTCATGTAAGGATGAATTATTGAAATTGTATACAATATTTTTAACTACGTTATGCGTTATATTGATACGATGTGTATTTAAATTTTATTCCATGTATCACCGTACAGTTTATTTTTGTAGGTAAATGATAAGTGAAATATTTTTATACTTAGGTAAGCTTATATTTTTGTACAAAATGCTAGGCTAAGTTTGTTCTATTCTGTTGAATTAAGTTTTTAACTGCCACTATAATCTAATGGAAGGGATTTGATGGCAAATCTCTTTTGAGTCAGTGTAGATTTGTGTAAAATTATAGTGAATTGAGGAATTAGTGTTATTTATTGATGGTAAAAGTAAAATAGTGTTACTGAGCTACTATCCAATAGAGAATTGCCATCGGGTGACGAACGCATTCGCGTTGTTATAAAAACAAAAATGTAAAATAAAAATGCTCATATATTTCCAAATATATATATATATGTATATATACATTTATTAAATAATTATTTCATCTGTATTCCAATTTAACAATAAAATTCTCAAAGACACAACATTGTATTTATTTAACACAGGATTGTATCCTGTGGGAGCCCCACACGGGTCCCACCACTCAGACCCAGACATCCCACCAGTGGACACACGTATACCAATACACGTCTATATCCATGACAAATCTTTTCCAAAAATCCAGTCTCACTGTATCAAGCTAACAATTCACAAATATATCTGAATCTGAGTGATTGAAGCCAAAAGCTTAGGTGCGTTCCATTAGGTCTATACTTTTGAATTTAAGCTCTAATAAAATGGATGTATAAAACTAATGGGACGCACCCTCACACAAATGTAGTACAGTAATATTGTACCGCCATTGAAAAACTACGTCTGCCCGTTTAGCTTCGAATGACAATTGTATTGTACTGACTATGAAAAGGGCCAAACTACATATAGGTATTGCACATTTTCTTTGAACAGTATACACAGAAGGATCTGAAAATATCCTTTAATGCAAAGTTAGTAAATAGAGTCCTGCTCTAAACATGGCTCAAATACCCGGGATAGCAGAGGCCTACTGCATAACAAATTACGAATAATAATACAAGCAGAAGTCTCTTTCTAGTAAGAGATAGAAAAGAGGCTCCCGCTTGTAATATCAGTGTCAGTCAAAATTATTTTCGTTGTCTTGTTTCATACCACTCTGTCACGCTTTTAGCGGCTGTTTCGACTCAGTATATAAAAAAAAATCCGCTTTTTCGCGTTAGATTTTAATCCATACATGAGAAATTCAAAACAAAACATCATCTCATACAAAAATCACTGCGTCACGTTTTTTAGGGACACAAAATAAGACAACGAAAAGAATTTTGACCCAATTTCTTATGCAATAGACCTCTTGTTCCTCAAATCGTACAATTTACAAACAATCGATTTGTACAACTTCAACTCATTACCAGAGATCGGAAAAATGTGTGTCATTGTTTGCAATAATATGGCCATGACTCCTAAATTGATTGAATAATTAATCATTTTCAGAAAATTACATATTTGACACCGGTAACTATGAAAACCTTTTTAAACAGTCACCTTAAAGCTTTGAAATCAAATTTCAAGAAATTATTCGTTCGATTATTCATTTAATCAATTTTGTAGTCATGTCCATATTATTGCAATCAATGACGCACATTTGTCCGATCTCTGCTCATCACAGAGACAGAAATTCACAATGTTTGTGAATAAAAACAGCTACTCGCAAGTAGTCGAATAATTTATTTAAAATTGAAAGTTCACTATCTTTGGTATAGTAGGGTAAGTTCTCCAGTGAATGAACAAATCCAGTGAACGAACAAAATGCAAGTTTTTTTCGTAAAATAAGTTTTCTGTACATTTCTACCACGCGTTATATTTTTTTTTCGGGTAGGAATTTTATTTGACAAGTTCTGGTAGCACTTATAACAACTCATATGCATCAGTGTCCAAATAGAGATGATCTAAAGTGGGCACATTACGCCGGTTCGTTTTTTATATGGAGGCGTTATAAGGATTGAGGGAAGCTTACGTTGTGTTTAATGTGTTATTGTGTGCATTTCGTGCATCTCCCAGATACAGTGATTGTTTTATTGAAACCGGAAGGTTATGATCATGCTATTAAAGTATAGTTTAATGTGATTTCGTTTCAAAATGTGGTTTTTAATCCAGTGTTCTATAACTAGAAGTTAAAAATGGCTTAAACCTAGTGAACGAACGGGGGAGTTCATTCACTGGAATTGCGTGATTTATTGTTTGTTCCATATCTGACGTTTTAGTAGTTATTATAAGATCTGGTTTTCTATGACTTAAATAGAAATGTGCTGTCTAGCAAAAGGCCAGTGTTCGAACAATACTTGATATATTCAATTTTTAATGAACTACCGCAAACACAGTTAGTTCATTAATTAGATTGCGAATGCCAGTGAATGAACTAAATAATTTATTTTGTATTTTGTCTGGTTTTAAGACATTGAAAGGTTAAAAAAATCGTATAAAAGATTCCATTATAACCAAGAATCTCTCGACAAACCTCTAAAAGCTGTTGCATCTAGTGAACTATCAAGTGCCAGTTTTAATATCTCAAAATCAACGCTATTTAAATGACCGAAATTGTCCAAATTCATGGCACTGAAGAAACAAATATAGACAGATCTTTGGTTAATCAAAAGTATTCAACTGCTATAATTGATATACAGAATGAGCCCAGTTTACTTTTTAACGAAAGTGACAAATAAGGTCACTCTTCAATGGTAACGGAAGAGTTAGTTGAACCATCCCAGAATACGCAGAAATGTGGAACTGTAATTGATGTCGTTTAATTATGTTTATAGTTATCATGTCTCCTTAAAGTTCAAATTCAATTATCGAATATTACTAGCACTAGCAATTAAAAAAATAGTACTTTTTGCATTTTAATACATTATTTTTAAGGTAGTTCATTCATTGGTTTCATTTGTTCATTTACTAGAATTTTGTGTTCATTCACTGGTGATTTTCCATTTTATCCCCTACAGCTAGCTTTAATTTAAAACTGTGCAGCACTAATGCAAAATAAAATTGATTTTAGAAAACTACAATAGTGGTTTATTCTATGAGAACATTCATATTTGAACTTCATTGTTGCTCCTGGCCACAAAAAAAATATTAAGTTGAAAATTTCCTTAAGTGTTCATTCACTGGAGCACTTACCCTAGACAAGTGAAGAACGGCAAGCCCCAGGGGCACGAAAGGAAATCTCAGTTTCCACAACAAGAACAATCTTGAGTATCTTTTTCATATAAATATATAAATTTCTGTACGCCCACGAGGGAAAATATACATAACATTCATTTAGGCAATTCTCTAGACGCCTACTATATAATTACATTACCTACTTCGTAGATTATTCATATAAAACATTTCTTCCAAATATTGATATTTTTTGTACAAATTATCATTTTACTACATTTTAAAGCTTTCAAATTAAGATTTGTCTTAATTTTAACACCTACACACGTATCTATAGCTTAGCTAATTCATTATGAATTATACATCAAATAGACAATTATTTTACGCAACT
The DNA here is from genome assembly GCA_025490895.1 of Thaumatotibia leucotreta. Classification (NCBI taxonomy): domain Eukaryota; kingdom Metazoa; phylum Arthropoda; class Insecta; order Lepidoptera; family Tortricidae; genus Thaumatotibia; species Thaumatotibia leucotreta. The sequence goes on along the minus strand of JALPQI010031611.1, from coordinate 64,740 downwards.
ACAAACATCTCGCCTCGAGATGGACATTTGGCAGGACACATTTCGTTTGTAAAGTTCACAACGTCACATATAAAACTCTCGCGTCTAACGTCGATATACTCTTTAACAATATATATGTACAGGTTCCATAAATATACATAGATTCTTTGCTTACCGCGTGGACCACTTGTCGGCCGCGGCACTCGCGACCGAAGTGCGGAATGTGTGCGACGAGCGCGCGCGCGCTCACTTGTCGTCCTGCTCCATCGGCTCCTCCGACACTGAGCGCGATGACTCCAGGGACGGCGAACTGCAAGTGACCACAGATACTGTTTATATCTAATAGTCTTAGCCGGCTGGTTCAAGTGAGTGACGCGGGGGCGGCGGGCGCCAGCTTCGCGGGCTGGTTCTCCTGGTGCGTGTTGTGCCGGCATGGCGGACACGCGCACCACATGGCCGGCTGGTTCAAGTGAGTGACGCGGGGGCGGCGGGCGCCAGCTTCGCGGGCTGGTTCTCCTGGTGCGTGTTGTGCCGGCATGGCGGACACGCGCACCACATGGCCGGCTGGTTCAAGTGAGTGACGCGGGGGCGGCGGGCGCCAGCTTCGCGGGCTGGTTCTCCTGGTGCGTGTTGTGCCGGCATGGCGGACACGCGCACCACATGGCCGGCTGGTTCAAGTGAGTGACGCGGGGGCGGCGGGCGCCAGCTTCGCGGGCTGGTTCTCCTGGTGCGTGTTGTGCCGGCATGGCGGACACGCGCACCACATGGCCGGCTGGTTCAAGTGAGTATACATCGTGTTTTTTACTGATTTCCGTTAAATTAAAAGGAACCTTATTTAGGTCAAAAATAATCTATTTGTCTAAGAAACTAGTATCTTAACTCTTAATGTTATTGAGTTATTCAAAAAATAAGTTTAATGACTGTATTGCAACCTTTATTACATCCTAATGAAACTTATTTTGACATGTGCCGTCAGTCACCTGAGATCTTATTCTTAAGGTTATCTCACACTTACCATTTCATTTATTATGTATGAAAACAAAGGAATTGTTTTTTTCGAATTCGACTAAAAGCAATACACCTGGTAGCTCTAATTAACGTACCAAGCAGCCTGTTAAATTTAACGGAATTAAAAAAAACACGGTGTACGCTACTCTTAATTGGACATAGTTTATGAAAAAAGATCCAGTCCACTTCAAATCTTATATCAAAACGAAAAGTCATTTAGTTTAGTGACAAATTTCAGAGTTCAGATCCTTTTCGCTAAACTACGTCCAATTAAACTTACCGTGGGACTAGCGCAATTTGTATAACAATGTCTCATGGTCATGATCGGAGGGCGGAATTGCATATAGCCAATCAAAATTTTGATGGACCAATCACAACTTATTTTAAACGACGGTTTATATTTCATAAATTGATATTAAGACTCGTTACCGTGATGCATTAAAGAGGGGATGACACTTGTTCACTAATCTATTCAGGACCAATTTTTGAAAGGCAATTTAGTATAACGTGCAGCTTCCATGTGTTATTTATTCGTAGCCCACAACACTACTCTTAATTATGCCTACCGTGGGACTTTAATTACCAATTTCTAAGAATTAACTTTTTATATTTATTTTTTTAACAGTTATATATTAATATTTTCTTCGGTTACCGCAAGGATTACACATGAGATAAACAGATAAACTCGCGTATATTAGCTAATTTTAACTTCATCCCGAGACCACGAACCCTGTAAAGTGCTCGAAACGTCAGAATGAAGTTAAAATTAGTTAATATACGCGAGTTTATCCGTTCTCATAGTTTTATTTCAGTTATATATTAGTCCTTATGAAGGTAAGACTCACAATTTTTCCGATAGTCTTAACATCATATATACAAGGCTCATTTCTAAACAGTCAAATGTTCATACTTAAAAATCTGCAACTATATCTCGATTTGTGTAACAATGTCCCACGATTTTTATGTAAATAACTGCGTGTTCTCTACAGGGAGCACTCGGAATGCCCGGTCAGCTCGTGCTCCTGCCGCTGCAGCACGCTCGACCCGCCCGACACGCACTAGCGCGATCTACCACTCCACTAGAGCCATCTGTCGACAACTCAACCTCGACGCAGCGCCATCTCACGGAACAACGTAACACTTACAGGCCCCAATTTCACAACATTGACAAGTCCTACAATTGTAAATCTACGGTTTCTCCAATAGGGAGCGTCTATAGGCTACAGTTACCGCTTACCATCGGAAGGGCCGTGCGTTTGTTTGCCACCAGCATAAAAATTAGTGCAAGAAATTTAATAAATCAGCAGGAAACAGCTACTTTTATGCGAAGCAAAATTACAATTGTCACAAAAATCACGAAGATTTTAGCGAAATTCCGACATAAGCTGAACCTCATGTCAAGAATTAATGAATATTGTACTAAACCTTGCGACAATTGTCACGGGTTTCGGAAAATAAAAAGTAGTTTATTAACGATATAATACCGTTATTAGTAATAATTTTATGTTGGTGGCAAACAAGCACTTGAACCGTCCGACAGTAAGCGGTAGCCGTAGCCTACGGAGGCCTGTGACGTCAGTAACAGTGATATTTTACAATTGTCACAATTGTAATTATGGTTAAATAGGCTACAGAACGCTGTGTAACTCGACTCCACTAGCGCCATCTGTCGCCAACTCAACCTCGACGTAGCGCCATCTCACGGAACAACCTGACCCTATAGAGCGTGCAAGTTGGACAGACGTCACATTGACACCGCCCTACCGCTATATTGCCGCTATACTCTGTTTGGTTTGGTGTTTAAAAAAAGGTAAACAATCTTGCACTATCTTTTTATTGAAAAATGCATATAAAAATCCAAACTAGGTACTTAATGAATCAAAAACAATGTAAATCACTGTATTTCCTTGTTATATTTGCTAAAACTTATTTTCTACTCGTAATTTTCAAAAAAAGATACTGCAAGATTGTTTTCTCAAACTTGCTACGGAATGTTGATGTTACTTACTTTAAATTAAGCCCGGAAATACTATGTATCCGGTGTCATATGCTAAGATGATATGTAAAGAGATTTCATGTATTTATTTCACACCTAGGACTGCAAACAAACTGTCTTTTGTTTTGAAACGTCAAATTGTGACACTAGGTCTTGACATTCAGCCACAGAAAAAAAAATAACCTAAGAACTAATGAAGAAATGTCTATACCAACAGGTAAAAGGATACCTCAAACAGATTAAAAAAAAATTAGGCGCGAATGTTTTTTTTAATGTTGTTCGATATTGTACTATTGGTTTATTTACAAATCAAATAGTATGGTTCGTCGAAATCAGTTCGTTTTATTTCATGGCAAGTTTGAGAAAAGCACTATACAAATCTCGGCGAGAAACAGGGTTACAGGCCGCGTATTCCTATCTGGCCTCAGTTCCTTCGGCCAGATATATCTACTTGGCCTGTAACCCTTCGTTTCCCGTCCTCTATAGTAATGTACTATTACCTTTTTTTAGACACCAAACCAAACAGAGTATAACGCCTTCAACTCCAGAGATTCACATGCGCGTTTCGGAAACTTTGAAAATCTATACTCGTTATTTTAAAGAACCTGATACTGTCGTTTCTCGAGAAAACCTTGGCAAGGAATTCATTCCAGTCACTTACTTGCAACTTGAACCTTCTTTATACTCTGTTTGGTTAGATATCTAACTAAATGTAAACAATGTAGCAGTATCTTTTTATTGAAAACCACGAGTAGAAAATAAGTTTTAGCAAATATATATTATATAACAAAGAAATACAGTGATTTAAATTGTATTGATTCATTAAGTACCTAGTTTGGATTTTTAAATAAAAAGATACTCCAAAATTGTTTACTTTTAGATGAATACCTAACCAAACAGAGTATAGTAGAGTCGCATGGCAGCGCCGATATATCTGATGGCGATTGTGACATAACTTAAAATACAATATATTTCTAGAAAGCATAATTATATATACATTATCGTGTTGTTGTGTTCGTAACCAAAATGCTTCAGCGTTGAAAATCTATTAGATTTTATATTATTGACTTTCTTACAACTTTTTAGTTTAAGTTTTATTATAGTTTTACGATAGACTGTTATTGTTTAATGACACGTTTCTAGTCGACACTTGTCCTAGTTCTAACCAAATATTGCCATGCTAGGTGCCCAACTATACTGTAGCATTCCTTTTTACGGCCTGCTTTACAATTTCTGGGTAAAATCCGTCAGATCAAAATATCACTGTCCTTTTTCGCAGGCATATAAAAGAAGAGGTCAGCTAACATTTATCTTCCATGCATGCAGTGTTCCATTTGCAGCACAATTCCCGGCAGTACCGTAACCATTCTATTAGCTTTTAGATTTGATTTGACAGGTGCCAATACTTACTCTGCCGTTGGTATAGGTAATTTCATCAGAGTTGAGGTGAGTCACACCATCTAAACAAAGTACTAATAGCAAAAAGTGTAGTGAATTAATGAATGACTTAAATGTGAAAATGTTGAAGCAAATCCCATGAACAAACTTTTTGGTCAATCTTATGGTTCCAATTAGGGTGGCTAATAAAATGACAAAAAAATGACATGTAGATGTGTGCGTGACATCAACTTTCGCGGAACTAATTAGACTACAGTTTTAATTTGGAACCACATTACCTGGATTAATTGTATTTTTCTCGTTTCTGTTTTAAGTAATAGAAAAGAAAATATAAAATTAGACCATCTAAAAGTTTGTATTTTTAATGTATACTCCTACAGGAGTACTTTTCTAACGTCGTATAAATCAATAGGATACAAAAATGGGTATGATTTGGTTTGGCTTTTGTATACCATATTATATAGATTATGTTTTCATGTAAGGATGAATTATTGAAATTGTATACAATATTTTTAACTACGTTATGCGTTATATTGATACGATGTGTATTTAAATTTTATTCCATGTATCACCGTACAGTTTATTTTTGTAGGTAAATGATAAGTGAAATATTTTTATACTTAGGTAAGCTTATATTTTTGTACAAAATGCTAGGCTAAGTTTGTTCTATTCTGTTGAATTAAGTTTTTAACTGCCACTATAATCTAATGGAAGGGATTTGATGGCAAATCTCTTTTGAGTCAGTGTAGATTTGTGTAAAATTATAGTGAATTGAGGAATTAGTGTTATTTATTGATGGTAAAAGTAAAATAGTGTTACTGAGCTACTATCCAATAGAGAATTGCCATCGGGTGACGAACGCATTCGCGTTGTTATAAAAACAAAAATGTAAAATAAAAATGCTCATATATTTCCAAATATATATATATATGTATATATACATTTATTAAATAATTATTTCATCTGTATTCCAATTTAACAATAAAATTCTCAAAGACACAACATTGTATTTATTTAACACAGGATTGTATCCTGTGGGAGCCCCACACGGGTCCCACCACTCAGACCCAGACATCCCACCAGTGGACACACGTATACCAATACACGTCTATATCCATGACAAATCTTTTCCAAAAATCCAGTCTCACTGTATCAAGCTAACAATTCACAAATATATCTGAATCTGAGTGATTGAAGCCAAAAGCTTAGGTGCGTTCCATTAGGTCTATACTTTTGAATTTAAGCTCTAATAAAATGGATGTATAAAACTAATGGGACGCACCCTCACACAAATGTAGTACAGTAATATTGTACCGCCATTGAAAAACTACGTCTGCCCGTTTAGCTTCGAATGACAATTGTATTGTACTGACTATGAAAAGGGCCAAACTACATATAGGTATTGCACATTTTCTTTGAACAGTATACACAGAAGGATCTGAAAATATCCTTTAATGCAAAGTTAGTAAATAGAGTCCTGCTCTAAACATGGCTCAAATACCCGGGATAGCAGAGGCCTACTGCATAACAAATTACGAATAATAATACAAGCAGAAGTCTCTTTCTAGTAAGAGATAGAAAAGAGGCTCCCGCTTGTAATATCAGTGTCAGTCAAAATTATTTTCGTTGTCTTGTTTCATACCACTCTGTCACGCTTTTAGCGGCTGTTTCGACTCAGTATATAAAAAAAATCCGCTTTTTCGCGTTAGATTTTAATCCATACATGAGAAATTCAAAACAAAACATCATCTCATACAAAAATCACTGCGTCACGTTTTTTAGGGACACAAAATAAGACAACGAAAAGAATTTTGACCCAATTTCTTATGCAATAGACCTCTTGTTCCTCAAATCGTACAATTTACAAACAATCGATTTGTACAACTTCAACTCATTACCAGAGATCGGAAAAATGTGTGTCATTGTTTGCAATAATATGGCCATGACTCCTAAATTGATTGAATAATTAATCATTTTCAGAAAATTACATATTTGACACCGGTAACTATGAAAACCTTTTTAAACAGTCACCTTAAAGCTTTGAAATCAAATTTCAAGAAATTATTCGTTCGATTATTCATTTAATCAATTTTGTAGTCATGTCCATATTATTGCAATCAATGACGCACATTTGTCCGATCTCTGCTCATCACAGAGACAGAAATTCACAATGTTTGTGAATAAAAACAGCTACTCGCAAGTAGTCGAATAATTTATTTAAAATTGAAAGTTCACTATCTTTGGTATAGTAGACAAGTGAAGAACGGCAAGCCCCAGGGGCACGAAAGGAAATCTCAGTTTCCACAACAAGAACAATCTTGAGTATCTTTTTCATATAAATATATAAATTTCTGTACGCCCACGAGGGAAAATATACATAACATTCATTTAGGCAATTCTCTAGACGCCTACTATATAATTACATTACCTACTTCGTAGATTATTCATATAAAACATTTCTTCCAAATATTGATATTTTTTGTACAAATTATCATTTTACTACATTTTAAAGCTTTCAAATTAAGATTTGTCTTAATTTTAACACCTACACACGTATCTATAGCTTAGCTAATTCATTATGAATTATACATCAAATAGACAATTATTTTACGCAACTACAAACATCTCGCCTCGAGATGGACATTTGGCAGGACACATTTCGTTTGTAAAGTTCACAACGTCACATATAAAACTCTCGCGTCTAACGTCGATATACTCTTTAACAATATATATGTACAGGTTCCATAAATATACATAGATTCTTTGCTTACCGCGTGGACCACTTGTCGGCCGCGGCACTCGCGACCGAAGTGCGGAATGTGTGCGACGAGCGCGCGCGCGCTCACTTGTCGTCCTGCTCCATCGGCTCCTCCGACACTGAGCGCGATGACTCCAGGGACGGCGAACTGCAAGTGACCACAGATACTGTTTATATCTAATAGTCTTAGCCGGCTGGTTCAAGTGAGTGACGCGGGGGCGGCGGGCGCCAGCTTCGCGGGCTGGTTCTCCTGGTGCGTGTTGTGCCGGCATGGCGGACACGCGCACCACATGGCCGGCTGGTTCAAGTGAGTGACGCGGGGGCGGCGGGCGCCAGCTTCGCGGGCTGGTTCTCCTGGTGCGTGTTGTGCCGGCATGGCGGACACGCGCACCACATGGCCGGCTGGTTCAAGTGAGTGACGCGGGGGCGGCGGGCGCCAGCTTCGCGGGCTGGTTCTCCTGGTGCGTGTTGTGCCGGCATGGCGGACACGCGCACCACATGGCCGGCTGGTTCAAGTGAGTGACGCGGGGGCGGCGGGCGCCAGCTTCGCGGGCTGGTTCTCCTGGTGCGTGTTGTGCCGGCATGGCGGACACGCGCACCACATGGCCGGCTGGTTCAAGTGAGTATACATCGTGTTTTTACTGATTTCCGTTAAATTAAAAGGAACCTTATTTAGGTCAAAAATAATCTATTTGTCTAAGAAACTAGTATCTTAACTCTTAATGTTATTGAGTTATTCAAAAAATAAGTTTAATGACTGTATTGCAACCTTTATTACATCCTAATGAAACTTATTTTGACATGTGCCGTCAGTCACCTGAGATCTTATTCTTAAGGTTATCTCACACTTACCATTTCATTTATTATGTATGAAAACAAAGGAATTGTTTTTTTCGAATTCGACTAAAAGCAATACACCTGGTAGCTCTAATTAACGTACCAAGCAGCCTGTTAAATTTAACGGAATTAAAAAAAACACGGTGTACGCTACTCTTAATTGGACATAGTTTATGAAAAAAGATCCAGTCCACTTCAAATCTTATATCAAAACGAAAAGTCATTTAGTTTAGTGACAAATTTCAGAGTTCAGATCCTTTTCGCTAAACTACGTCCAATTAAACTTACCGTGGGACTAGCGCAATTTGTATAACAATGTCTCATGGTCATGATCGGAGGGCGGAATTGCATATAGCCAATCAAAATTTTGATGGACCAATCACAACTTATTTTAAACGACGGTTTATATTTCATAAATTGATATTAAGACTCGTTACCGTGATGCATTAAAGAGGGGATGACACTTGTTCACTAATCTATTCAGGACCAATTTTTGAAAGGCAATTTAGTATAACGTGCAGCTTCCATGTGTTATTTATTCGTAGCCCACAACACTACTCTTAATTATGCCTACCGTGGGACTTTAATTACCAATTTCTAAGAATTAACTTTTTATATTTATTTTTTTAACAGTTATATATTAATATTTTCTTCGGTTACCGCAAGGATTACACATGAGATAAACAGATAAACTCGCGTATATTAGCTAATTTTAACTTCATCCCGAGACCACGAACCCTGTAAAGTGCTCGAAACGTCAGAATGAAGTTAAAATTAGTTAATATACGCGAGTTTATCCGTTCTCATAGTTTTATTTCAGTTATATATTAGTCCTTATGAAGGTAAGACTCACAATTTTTCCGATAGTCTTAACATCATATATACAAGGCTCATTTCTAAACAGTCAAATGTTCATACTTAAAAATCTGCAACTATATCTCGATTTGTGTAACAATGTCCCACGATTTTTATGTAAATAACTGCGTGTTCTCTACAGGGAGCACTCGGAATGCCCGGTCAGCTCGTGCTCCTGCCGCTGCAGCACGCTCGACCCGCCCGACACGCACTAGCGCGATCTACCACTCCACTAGAGCCATCTGTCGACAACTCAACCTCGACGCAGCGCCATCTCACGGAACAACGTAACACTTACAGGCCCCAATTTCACAACATTGACAAGTCCTACAATTGTAAATCTACGGTTTCTCCAATAGGGAGCGTCTATAGGCTACAGTTACCGCTTACCATCGGAAGGGCCGTGCGTTTGTTTGCCACCAGCATAAAAATTAGTGCAAGAAATTTAATAAATCAGCAGGAAACAGCTACTTTTATGCGAAGCAAAATTACAATTGTCACAAAAATCACGAAGATTTTAGCGAAATTCCGACATAAGCTGAACCTCATGTCAAGAATTAATGAATATTGTACTAAACCTTGCGACAATTGTCACGGGTTTCGGAAAATAAAAAGTAGTTTATTAACGATATAATACCGTTATTAGTAATAATTTTATGTTGGTGGCAAACAAGCACTTGAACCGTCCGACAGTAAGCGGTAGCCGTAGCCTACGGAGGCCTGTGACGTCAGTAACAGTGATATTTTACAATTGTCACAATTGTAATTATGGTTAAATAGGCTACAGAACGCTGTGTAACTCGACTCCACTAGCGCCATCTGTCGCCAACTCAACCTCGACGTAGCGCCATCTCACGGAACAACCTGACCCTATAGAGCGTGCAAGTTGGACAGACGTCACATTGACACCGCCCTACCGCTATATTGCCGCTATACTCTGTTTGGTTTGGTGTTTAAAAAAAGGTAAACAATCTTGCACTATCTTTTTATTGAAAAATGCATATAAAAATCCAAACTAGGTACTTAATGAATCAAAAACAATGTAAATCACTGTATTTCCTTGTTATATTTGCTAAAACTTATTTTCTACTCGTAATTTTCAAAAAAAGATACTGCAAGATTGTTTTCTCAAACTTGCTACGGAATGTTGATGTTACTTACTTTAAATTAAGCCCGGAAATACTATGTATCCGGTGTCATATGCTAAGATGATATGTAAAGAGATTTCATGTATTTATTTCACACCTAGGACTGCAAACAAACTGTCTTTTGTTTTGAAACGTCAAATTGTGACACTAGGTCTTGACATTCAGCCACAGAAAAAAAAATAACCTAAGAACTAATGAAGAAATGTCTATACCAACAGGGTATAAGTTCTCGTCTAACGGCATTTCTTTTTAATAATTATTGTTTGTTGGGTAATTGTATAACATTATATAGCCGAGTAAAAAATATAGGCTTAAAACAAACATAAAGAACATACCTTGTAGTTTCGATGAATCCACGTTGATAGTCTTGAGTGATTCCAGTCACTTACTTGCAACTTGAACCTTCTTTATACTCTGTTTGGTTAGATATCTAACTAAATGTAAACAATGTAGCAGTATCTTTTTATTGAAAACCACGAGTAGAAAATAAGTTTTAGCAAATATATATTATATAACAAAGAAATACAGTGATTTAAATTGTATTGATTCATTAAGTACCTAGTTTGGATTTTTAAATAAAAAGATACTCCAAAATTGTTTACTTTTAGATGAATACCTAACCAAACAGAGTATAGTAGAGTCGCATGGCAGCGCCGATATATCTGATGGCGATTGTGACATAACTTAAAATACAATATATTTCTAGAAAGCATAATTATATATACATTATCGTGTTGTTGTGTTCGTAACCAAAATGCTTCAGCGTTGAAAATCTATTAGATTTTATATTATTGACTTTCTTACAACTTTTTAGTTTAAGTTTTATTATAGTTTTACGATAGACTGTTATTGTTTAATGACACGTTTCTAGTCGACACTTGTCCTAGTTCTAACCAAATATTGCCATGCTAGGTGCCCAACTATACTGTAGCATTCCTTTTTACGGCCTGCTTTACAATTTCTGGGTAAAATCCGTCAGATCAAAATATCACTGTCCTTTTTCGCAGGCATATAAAAGAAGAGGTCAGCTAACATTTATCTTCCATGCATGCAGTGTTCCATTTGCAGCACAATTCCCGGCAGTACCGTAACCATTCTATTAGCTTTTAGATTTGATTTGACAGGTGCCAATACTTACTCTGCCGTTGGTATAGGTAATTTCATCAGAGTTGAGGTGAGTCACACCATCTAAACAAAGTACTAATAGCAAAAAGTGTAGTGAATTAATGAATGACTTAAATGTGAAAATGTTGAAGCAAATCCCATGAACAAACTTTTTGGTCAATCTTATGGTTCCAATTAGGGTGGCTAATAAAATGACAAAAAAATGACATGTAGATGTGTGCGTGACATCAACTTTCGCGGAACTAATTAGACTACAGTTTTAATTTGGAACCACATTACCTGGATTAATTGTATTTTTCTCGTTTCTGTTTTAAGTAATAGAAAAGAAAATATAAAATTAGACCATCTAAAAGTTTGTATTTTTAATGTATACTCCTACAGGAGTACTTTTCTAACGTCGTATAAATCAATAGGATACAAAAATGGGTATGATTTGGTTTGGCTTTTGTATACCATATTATATAGATTATGTTTTCATGTAAGGATGAATTATTGAAATTGTATACAATATTTTTAACTACGTTATGCGTTATATTGATACGATGTGTATTTAAATTTTATTCCATGTATCACCGTACAGTTTATTTTTGTAGGTAAATGATAAGTGAAATATTTTTATACTTAGGTAAGCTTATATTTTTGTACAAAATGCTAGGCTAAGTTTGTTCTATTCTGTTGAATTAAGTTTTTAACTGCCACTATAATCTAATGGAAGGGATTTGATGGCAAATCTCTTTTGAGTCAGTGTAGATTTGTGTAAAATTATAGTGAATTGAGGAATTAGTGTTATTTATTGATGGTAAAAGTAAAATAGTGTTACTGAGCTACTATCCAATAGAGAATTGCCATCGGGTGACGAACGCATTCGCGTTGTTATAAAAACAAAAATGTAAAATAAAAATGCTCATATATTTCCAAATATATATATATATGTATATATACATTTATTAAATAATTATTTCATCTGTATTCCAATTTAACAATAAAATTCTCAAAGACACAACATTGTATTTATTTAACACAGGATTGTATCCTGTGGGAGCCCCACACGGGTCCCACCACTCAGACCCAGACATCCCACCAGTGGACACACGTATACCAATACACGTCTATATCCATGACAAATCTTTTCCAAAAATCCAGTCTCACTGTATCAAGCTAACAATTCACAAATATATCTGAATCTGAGTGATTGAAGCCAAAAGCTTAGGTGCGTTCCATTAGGTCTATACTTTTGAATTTAAGCTCTAATAAAATGGATGTATAAAACTAATGGGACGCACCCTCACACAAATGTAGTACAGTAATATTGTACCGCCATTGAAAAACTACGTCTGCCCGTTTAGCTTCGAATGACAATTGTATTGTACTGACTATGAAAAGGGCCAAACTACATATAGGTATTGCACATTTTCTTTGAACAGTATACACAGAAGGATCTGAAAATATCCTTTAATGCAAAGTTAGTAAATAGAGTCCTGCTCTAAACATGGCTCAAATACCCGGGATAGCAGAGGCCTACTGCATAACAAATTACGAATAATAATACAAGCAGAAGTCTCTTTCTAGTAAGAGATAGAAAAGAGGCTCCCGCTTGTAATATCAGTGTCAGTCAAAATTATTTTCGTTGTCTTGTTTCATACCACTCTGTCACGCTTTTAGCGGCTGTTTCGACTCAGTATATAAAAAAAATCCGCTTTTTCGCGTTAGATTTTAATCCATACATGAGAAATTCAAAACAAAACATCATCTCATACAAAAATCACTGCGTCACGTTTTTTAGGGACACAAAATAAGACAACGAAAAGAATTTTGACCCAATTTCTTATGCAATAGACCTCTTGTTCCTCAAATCGTACAATTTACAAACAATCGATTTGTACAACTTCAACTCATTACCAGAGATCGGAAAAATGTGTGTCATTGTTTGCAATAATATGGCCATGACTCCTAAATTGATTGAATAATTAATCATTTTCAGAAAATTACATATTTGACACCGGTAACTATGAAAACCTTTTTAAACAGTCACCTTAAAGCTTTGAAATCAAATTTCAAGAAATTATTCGTTCGATTATTCATTTAATCAATTTTGTAGTCATGTCCATATTATTGCAATCAATGACGCACATTTGTCCGATCTCTGCTCATCACAGAGACAGAAATTCACAATGTTTGTGAATAAAAACAGCTACTCGCAAGTAGTCGAATAATTTATTTAAAATTGAAAGTTCACTATCTTTGGTATAGTAGACAAGTGAAGAACGGCAAGCCCCAGGGGCACGAAAGGAAATCTCAGTTTCCACAACAAGAACAATCTTGAGTATCTTTTTCATATAAATATATAAATTTCTGTACGCCCACGAGGGAAAATATACATAACATTCATTTAGGCAATTCTCTAGACGCCTACTATATAATTACATTACCTACTTCGTAGATTATTCATATAAAACATTTCTTCCAAATATTGATATTTTTTGTACAAATTATCATTTTACTACATTTTAAAGCTTTCAAATTAAGATTTGTCTTAATTTTAACACCTACACACGTATCTATAGCTTAGCTAATTCATTATGAATTATACATCAAATAGACAATTATTTTACGCAACTACAAACATCTCGCCTCGAGATGGACATTTGGCAGGACACATTTCGTTTGTAAAGTTCACAACGTCACATATAAAACTCTCGCGTCTAACGTCGATATACTCTTTAACAATATATATGTACAGGTTCCATAAATATACATAGATTCTTTGCTTACCGCGTGGACCACTTGTCGGCCGCGGCACTCGCGACCGAAGTGCGGAATGTGTGCGACGAGCGCGCGCGCGCTCACTTGTCGTCCTGCTCCATCGGCTCCTCCGACACTGAGCGCGATGACTCCAGGGACGGCGAACTGCAAGTGACCACAGATACTGTTTATATCTAATAGTCTTAGCCGGCTGGTTCAAGTGAGTGACGCGGGGGCGGCGGGCGCCAGCTTCGCGGGCTGGTTCTCCTGGTGCGTGTTGTGCCGGCATGGCGGACACGCGCACCACATGGCCGGCTGGTTCAAGTGAGTGACGCGGGGGCGGCGGGCGCCAGCTTCGCGGGCTGGTTCTCCTGGTGCGTGTTGTGCCGGCATGGCGGACACGCGCACCACATGGCCGGCTGGTTCAAGTGAGTGACGCGGGGGCGGCGGGCGCCAGCTTCGCGGGCTGGTTCTCCTGGTGCGTGTTGTGCCGGCATGGCGGACACGCGCACCACATGGCCGGCTGGTTCAAGTGAGTGACGCGGGGGCGGCGGGCGCCAGCTTCGCGGGCTGGTTCTCCTGGTGCGTGTTGTGCCGGCATGGCGGACACGCGCACCACATGGCCGGCTGGTTCAAGTGAGTGACGCGGGGGCGGCGGGCGCCAGCTTCGCGGGCTGGTTCTCCTGGTGCGTGTTGTGCCGGCATGGCGGACACGCGCACCACATGGCCGGCTGGTTCAAGTGAGTATACATCGTGTTTTTACTGATTTCCGTTAAATTAAAAGGAACCTTATTTAGGTCAAAAATAATCTATTTGTCTAAGAAACTAGTATCTTAACTCTTAATGTTATTGAGTTATTCAAAAAATAAGTTTAATGACTGTATTGCAACCTTTATTACATCCTAATGAAACTTATTTTGACATGTGCCGTCAGTCACCTGAGATCTTATTCTTAAGGTTATCTCACACTTACCATTTCATTTATTATGTATGAAAACAAAGGAATTGTTTTTTTCGAATTCGACTAAAAGCAATACACCTGGTAGCTCTAATTAACGTACCAAGCAGCCTGTTAAATTTAACGGAATTAAAAAAAACACGGTGTACGCTACTCTTAATTGGACATAGTTTATGAAAAAAGATCCAGTCCACTTCAAATCTTATATCAAAACGAAAAGTCATTTAGTTTAGTGACAAATTTCAGAGTTCAGATCCTTTTCGCTAAACTACGTCCAATTAAACTTACCGTGGGACTAGCGCAATTTGTATAACAATGTCTCATGGTCATGATCGGAGGGCGGAATTGCATATAGCCAATCAAAATTTTGATGGACCAATCACAACTTATTTTAAACGACGGTTTATATTTCATAAATTGATATTAAGACTCGTTACCGTGATGCATTAAAGAGGGGATGACACTTGTTCACTAATCTATTCAGGACCAATTTTTGAAAGGCAATTTAGTATAACGTGCAGCTTCCATGTGTTATTTATTCGTAGCCCACAACACTACTCTTAATTATGCCTACCGTGGGACTTTAATTACCAATTTCTAAGAATTAACTTTTTATATTTATTTTTTTAACAGTTATATATTAATATTTTCTTCGGTTACCGCAAGGATTACACATGAGATAAACAGATAAACTCGCGTATATTAGCTAATTTTAACTTCATCCCGAGACCACGAACCCTGTAAAGTGCTCGAAACGTCAGAATGAAGTTAAAATTAGTTAATATACGCGAGTTTATCCGTTCTCATAGTTTTATTTCAGTTATATATTAGTCCTTATGAAGGTAAGACTCACAATTTTTCCGATAGTCTTAACATCATATATACAAGGCTCATTTCTAAACAGTCAAATGTTCATACTTAAAAATCTGCAACTATATCTCGATTTGTGTAACAATGTCCCACGATTTTTATGTAAATAACTGCGTGTTCTCTACAGGGAGCACTCGGAATGCCCGGTCAGCTCGTGCTCCTGCCGCTGCAGCACGCTCGACCCGCCCGACACGCACTAGCGCGATCTACCACTCCACTAGAGCCATCTGTCGACAACTCAACCTCGACGCAGCGCCATCTCACGGAACAACGTAACACTTACAGGCCCCAATTTCACAACATTGACAAGTCCTACAATTGTAAATCTACGGTTTCTCCAATAGGGAGCGTCTATAGGCTACAGTTACCGCTTACCATCGGAAGGGCCGTGCGTTTGTTTGCCACCAGCATAAAAATTAGTGCAAGAAATTTAATAAATCAGCAGGAAACAGCTACTTTTATGCGAAGCAAAATTACAATTGTCACAAAAATCACGAAGATTTTAGCGAAATTCCGACATAAGCTGAACCTCATGTCAAGAATTAATGAATATTGTACTAAACCTTGCGACAATTGTCACGGGTTTCGGAAAATAAAAAGTAGTTTATTAACGATATAATACCGTTATTAGTAATAATTTTATGTTGGTGGCAAACAAGCACTTGAACCGTCCGACAGTAAGCGGTAGCCGTAGCCTACGGAGGCCTGTGACGTCAGTAACAGTGATATTTTACAATTGTCACAATTGTAATTATGGTTAAATAGGCTACAGAACGCTGTGTAACTCGACTCCACTAGCGCCATCTGTCGCCAACTCAACCTCGACGTAGCGCCATCTCACGGAACAACCTGACCCTATAGAGCGTGCAAGTTGGACAGACGTCACATTGACACCGCCCTACCGCTATATTGCCGCTATACTCTGTTTGGTTTGGTGTTTAAAAAAAGGTAAACAATCTTGCACTATCTTTTTATTGAAAAATGCATATAAAAATCCAAACTAGGTACTTAATGAATCAAAAACAATGTAAATCACTGTATTTCCTTGTTATATTTGCTAAAACTTATTTTCTACTCGTAATTTTCAAAAAAAGATACTGCAAGATTGTTTTCTCAAACTTGCTACGGAATGTTGATGTTACTTACTTTAAATTAAGCCCGGAAATACTATGTATCCGGTGTCATATGCTAAGATGATATGTAAAGAGATTTCATGTATTTATTTCACACCTAGGACTGCAAACAAACTGTCTTTTGTTTTGAAACGTCAAATTGTGACACTAGGTCTTGACATTCAGCCACAGAAAAAAAAATAACCTAAGAACTAATGAAGAAATGTCTATACCAACAGGTAAAAGGATACCTCAAACAGATTAAAAAAAAATTAGGCGCGAATGTTTTTTTTAATGTTGTTCGATATTGTACTATTGGTTTATTTACAAATCAAATAGTATGGTTCGTCGAAATCAGTTCGTTTTATTTCATGGCAAGTTTGAGAAAAGCACTATACAAATCTCGGCGAGAAACAGGGTTACAGGCCGCGTATTCCTATCTGGCCTCAGTTCCTTCGGCCAGATATATCTACTTGGCCTGTAACCCTTCGTTTCCCGTCCTCTATAGTAATGTACTATTACCTTTTTTTAGACACCAAACCAAACAGAGTATAACGCCTTCAACTCCAGAGATTCACATGCGCGTTTCGGAAACTTTGAAAATCTATACTCGTTATTTTAAAGAACCTGATACTGTCGTTTCTCGAGAAAACCTTGGCAAGGAATTCATTCCAGTCACTTACTTGCAACTTGAACCTTCTTTATACTCTGTTTGGTTAGATATCTAACTAAATGTAAACAATGTAGCAGTATCTTTTTATTGAAAACCACGAGTAGAAAATAAGTTTTAGCAAATATATATTATATAACAAAGAAATACAGTGATTTAAATTGTATTGATTCATTAAGTACCTAGTTTGGATTTTTAAATAAAAAGATACTCCAAAATTGTTTACTTTTAGATGAATACCTAACCAAACAGAGTATAGTAGAGTCGCATGGCAGCGCCGATATATCTGATGGCGATTGTGACATAACTTAAAATACAATATATTTCTAGAAAGCATAATTATATATACATTATCGTGTTGTTGTGTTCGTAACCAAAATGCTTCAGCGTTGAAAATCTATTAGATTTTATATTATTGACTTTCTTACAACTTTTTAGTTTAAGTTTTATTATAGTTTTACGATAGACTGTTATTGTTTAATGACACGTTTCTAGTCGACACTTGTCCTAGTTCTAACCAAATATTGCCATGCTAGGTGCCCAACTATACTGTAGCATTCCTTTTTACGGCCTGCTTTACAATTTCTGGGTAAAATCCGTCAGATCAAAATATCACTGTCCTTTTTCGCAGGCATATAAAAGAAGAGGTCAGCTAACATTTATCTTCCATGCATGCAGTGTTCCATTTGCAGCACAATTCCCGGCAGTACCGTAACCATTCTATTAGCTTTTAGATTTGATTTGACAGGTGCCAATACTTACTCTGCCGTTGGTATAGGTAATTTCATCAGAGTTGAGGTGAGTCACACCATCTAAACAAAGTACTAATAGCAAAAAGTGTAGTGAATTAATGAATGACTTAAATGTGAAAATGTTGAAGCAAATCCCATGAACAAACTTTTTGGTCAATCTTATGGTTCCAATTAGGGTGGCTAATAAAATGACAAAAAAATGACATGTAGATGTGTGCGTGACATCAACTTTCGCGGAACTAATTAGACTACAGTTTTAATTTGGAACCACATTACCTGGATTAATTGTATTTTTCTCGTTTCTGTTTTAAGTAATAGAAAAGAAAATATAAAATTAGACCATCTAAAAGTTTGTATTTTTAATGTATACTCCTACAGGAGTACTTTTCTAACGTCGTATAAATCAATAGGATACAAAAATGGGTATGATTTGGTTTGGCTTTTGTATACCATATTATATAGATTATGTTTTCATGTAAGGATGAATTATTGAAATTGTATACAATATTTTTAACTACGTTATGCGTTATATTGATACGATGTGTATTTAAATTTTATTCCATGTATCACCGTACAGTTTATTTTTGTAGGTAAATGATAAGTGAAATATTTTTATACTTAGGTAAGCTTATATTTTTGTACAAAATGCTAGGCTAAGTTTGTTCTATTCTGTTGAATTAAGTTTTTAACTGCCACTATAATCTAATGGAAGGGATTTGATGGCAAATCTCTTTTGAGTCAGTGTAGATTTGTGTAAAATTATAGTGAATTGAGGAATTAGTGTTATTTATTGATGGTAAAAGTAAAATAGTGTTACTGAGCTACTATCCAATAGAGAATTGCCATCGGGTGACGAACGCATTCGCGTTGTTATAAAAACAAAAATGTAAAATAAAAATGCTCATATATTTCCAAATATATATATATATGTATATATACATTTATTAAATAATTATTTCATCTGTATTCCAATTTAACAATAAAATTCTCAAAGACACAACATTGTATTTATTTAACACAGGATTGTATCCTGTGGGAGCCCCACACGGGTCCCACCACTCAGACCCAGACATCCCACCAGTGGACACACGTATACCAATACACGTCTATATCCATGACAAATCTTTTCCAAAAATCCAGTCTCACTGTATCAAGCTAACAATTCACAAATATATCTGAATCTGAGTGATTGAAGCCAAAAGCTTAGGTGCGTTCCATTAGGTCTATACTTTTGAATTTAAGCTCTAATAAAATGGATGTATAAAACTAATGGGACGCACCCTCACACAAATGTAGTACAGTAATATTGTACCGCCATTGAAAAACTACGTCTGCCCGTTTAGCTTCGAATGACAATTGTATTGTACTGACTATGAAAAGGGCCAAACTACATATAGGTATTGCACATTTTCTTTGAACAGTATACACAGAAGGATCTGAAAATATCCTTTAATGCAAAGTTAGTAAATAGAGTCCTGCTCTAAACATGGCTCAAATACCCGGGATAGCAGAGGCCTACTGCATAACAAATTACGAATAATAATACAAGCAGAAGTCTCTTTCTAGTAAGAGATAGAAAAGAGGCTCCCGCTTGTAATATCAGTGTCAGTCAAAATTATTTTCGTTGTCTTGTTTCATACCACTCTGTCACGCTTTTAGCGGCTGTTTCGACTCAGTATATAAAAAAAATCCGCTTTTTCGCGTTAGATTTTAATCCATACATGAGAAATTCAAAACAAAACATCATCTCATACAAAAATCACTGCGTCACGTTTTTTAGGGACACAAAATAAGACAACGAAAAGAATTTTGACCCAATTTCTTATGCAATAGACCTCTTGTTCCTCAAATCGTACAATTTACAAACAATCGATTTGTACAACTTCAACTCATTACCAGAGATCGGAAAAATGTGTGTCATTGTTTGCAATAATATGGCCATGACTCCTAAATTGATTGAATAATTAATCATTTTCAGAAAATTACATATTTGACACCGGTAACTATGAAAACCTTTTTAAACAGTCACCTTAAAGCTTTGAAATCAAATTTCAAGAAATTATTCGTTCGATTATTCATTTAATCAATTTTGTAGTCATGTCCATATTATTGCAATCAATGACGCACATTTGTCCGATCTCTGCTCATCACAGAGACAGAAATTCACAATGTTTGTGAATAAAAACAGCTACTCGCAAGTAGTCGAATAATTTATTTAAAATTGAAAGTTCACTATCTTTGGTATAGTAGACAAGTGAAGAACGGCAAGCCCCAGGGGCACGAAAGGAAATCTCAGTTTCCACAACAAGAACAATCTTGAGTATCTTTTTCATATAAATATATAAATTTCTGTACGCCCACGAGGGAAAATATACATAACATTCATTTAGGCAATTCTCTAGACGCCTACTATATAATTACATTACCTACTTCGTAGATTATTCATATAAAACATTTCTTCCAAATATTGATATTTTTTGTACAAATTATCATTTTACTACATTTTAAAGCTTTCAAATTAAGATTTGTCTTAATTTTAACACCTACACACGTATCTATAGCTTAGCTAATTCATTATGAATTATACATCAAATAGACAATTATTTTACGCAACTACAAACATCTCGCCTCGAGATGGACATTTGGCAGGACACATTTCGTTTGTAAAGTTCACAACGTCACATATAAAACTCTCGCGTCTAACGTCGATATACTCTTTAACAATATATATGTACAGGTTCCATAAATATACATAGATTCTTTGCTTACCGCGTGGACCACTTGTCGGCCGCGGCACTCGCGACCGAAGTGCGGAATGTGTGCGACGAGCGCGCGCGCGCTCACTTGTCGTCCTGCTCCATCGGCTCCTCCGACACTGAGCGCGATGACTCCAGGGACGGCGAACTGCAAGTAACCACAGATACTGTTACACATATCTATTATAGATACAGAGGCTATAATAGCCTTATAAAATACCTACCTAAAGGGAGTAACAAACATACTAGGATTTGTTTAAGCAGCAGATTCAGGTGGCTTATGATGGTCCCGTTTTATTCATTTATCGTTCTACGCGTCATTTTCGCACTTGTATACCTATTGTTAGAATGTAATGGCAACGACGACAAACGATTAGACGCGGTATCATCAAAAGCCTACAGAATCGTATTTTGGTTAAGAAAAAGTCGTTCTTTTATGGGGCTGGTCGTCCACATAGGTCAGCCCATCGTACAAAATGATATTTTATCGAGAAATTAAAACATTTGATTATGTATCCGTTAGGGTGCTTCTTATTTTTGCAATTTGTAGGATGTTCGAACCAATAAAGGAACTCTTTGCTCTCCTGATTGCAATTTTCTGAGTGCCCCTTTCAGTTTGTTATTTGATAAGGAAACCATATTTGTTTTTTTTTTTTTCAATTATTATAAACAAAAATTAGGGGTCGTCCCAGGCGAGCGGCCGCGACGGCTGTAGCCGTCAGAGCTGTACGACACACACACCTCGGCTTGGCGTCGGCGTGGGGGTGGTGCATGGACAGCGTGGCCATGGCGGCGGCCGTGTCGGCGGCGTCGCGCTCCGTCTGCAGCCGTCCCAGGCGAGCGGCCGCGACGGCTGTAGCCGTCAGAGCTGTACGACACACACACCTCAGCTTGGCGTCGGCGTGGGGGTGGTGCATGGACAGCGTGGCCATGGCGGCGGCCGTGTCGGCGGCGTCGCGCTCCGTCTGCAGCCGTCCCAGGCGAGCGGCCGCGACGGCTGTAGCCGTCAGAGCTGTACGACACACACACCTCGGCTTGGCGTCGGCGTGGGGGTGGTGCATGGACAGCGTGGCCATGGCGGCGGCCGTGTCGGCGGCGTCGCGCTCCGTCTGCAGCCGTCCCAGGCGAGCGGCCGCGACGGCTGTAGCCGTCAGAGCTGTACGACACACACACCTCGGCTTGGCGTCGGCGTGGGGGTGGTGCATGGACAGCGTGGCCATGGCGGCGGCCGTGTCGGCGGCGTCGCGCTCCGTCTGCAGCCGTCCCAGGCGAGCGGCCGCGACGGCTGTAGCCGTCAGAGCTGTACGACACACACACCTCGGCTTGGCGTCGGCGTGGGGGTGGTGCATGGACAGCGTGGCCATGGCGGCGGCCGTGTCGGCGGCGTCGCGCTCCGTCTGCAGCCGTCCCAGGCTCACGGCCGCGACGGCTGTAGCCGTCAGAGCTGTACGACACACACACCTCGGCTTGGCGTCGGCGTGGGGGTGGTGCATGGACAGCGTGGCCATGGCGGCGGCCGTGTCGGCGGCGTCGCGCTCCGTCTGCAGCCGTCCCAGGCGAGCGGCCGCGACGGCTGTAGCCGTCAGAGCTGTACGACACACACACCTCGGCTTGGCGTCGGCGTGGGGGTGGTGCATGGACAGCGTGGCCATGGCGGCGGCCGTGTCGGCGGCGTCGCGCTCCGTCTGCAGCCGTCCCAGGCGAGCGGCCGCGACGGCTGTAGCCGTCAGAGCTGTACGACACACACACCTCGGCTTGGCGTCGGCGTGGGGGTGGTGCATGGACAGCGTGGCCATGGCGGCGGCCGTGTCGGCGGCGTCGCGCTCCGTCTGCAGCCGTCCCAGGCGAGCGGCCGCGACGGCTGTAGCCGTCAGAGCTGTACGACACACACACCTCGGCTTGGCGTCGGCGTGGGGGTGGTGCATGGACAGCGTGGCCATGGCGGCGGCCGTGTCGGCGGCGTCGCGCTCCGTCTGCAGCCGTCCCAGGCGAGCGGCCGCGACGGCTGTAGCCGTCAGAGCTGTACGACACACACACCTCGGCTTGGCGTCGGCGTGGGGGTGGTGCATGGACAGCGTGGCCATGGCGGCGGCCGTGTCGGCGGCGTCGCGCTCCGTCTGCAGCCGTCCCAGGCGAGCGGCCGCGACGGCTGTAGCCGTCAGAGCTGTACGACACACACACCTCGGCTTGGCGTCGGCGTGGGGGTGGTGCATGGACAGCGTGGCCATGGCGGCGGCCGTGTCGGCGGCGTCGCGCTCCGTCTGCAGCCGTCCCAGGCGAGCGGCCGCGACGGCTGTAGCCGTCAGAGCTGTACGACACACACACCTCGGCTTGGCGTCGGCGTGGGGGTGGTGCATGGACAGCGTGGCCATGGCGGCGGCCGTGTCGGCGGCGTCGCGCTCCGTCTGCAGCCGTCCCAGGCGAGCGGCCGCGACGGCTGGGGCCGCTTCCAGGGCCGACATGCCGATCAGGCTGCTGTATCGCTTCAGCTGGAATTAACGACGAAAGATTGTAAGAAGATAGATAGAATACTCTTTATTGCACACCCTAACAAAAAAGAAAACATGGTTAAAACAGACGATTATACATAGAGGTACACAACAGGCGGTCTTATCGCCTACTCTCCACTACTGTTACTACTGTGGTCTACTGTTATTATTAAGAAATACAAAATCATGGGAAGGAGTCGTTTATTTATTTTAAAACTTTTTAATATAGATGGATAATAAGTTATTTAATTGCTGTAAATATACAGATAAATGCATCAAAGTTGGCACGAATTGATCAAGTAAGTCATAAAAAGCATCTATGTGTGGATGCCAAAATAACAGTAGATACAGTTTGGTATAGCACGGCCGCATACTCAATGATAGATGTCGTTAATTTCATTCGTTCCAGCTTTGGTGAATTTACATTGTACACAAAAGCTAGTTTGAAACTGGTTTTATCTACACAAATATCGTTAAGTGCTCTAAACGCGTTCAGAAACAATAGACAATGACCAGCATTACCCACCATCAGAACTTGGCACATACATAAAGTTAACATTATATACGATTTTTCCGGAGGTTATGAGTTTTAAATTTGGAACAGCTGTCAGATTCAAGTGAGGTGTCTATTCTGGTATCTATAGATATTCAGCCAGTCATCGACACAAAAAGTTAATTCAGTATGTTTTTCAGTTACAATCGGACGATATTTTCATATCGAGTGACACAAGATTAGGGACATCACTCGATTGTCTATGATTTAAAAAAAATACAGAGATTCAAATCGCTGCCATTCCGAGCAGCTGTCTTTTGTTTGTTGGCTTAGGTACTACTACAAGTGAACAATTGTGAAAAAAATTGAATACTTTGTGATAATACTGATAATTACTTGATAATGAGTGGCAGTGACTCGGATAACGATATGAGTACTCCGCCGGACATACTCAATGCAGCTATGACCGCAACTAACAACCTGTTGCCGCAAAAGTAGAGAGCCAAGTATGAAAAAGCTTTGTTTCTGAACGCATCTTAGAGCACTTATGATATGTGTGTAGATAAAGTAGTGTATGCAACTATACGTAATCAGGCATTACAACACTCGTGTGATGCTATTATGAAACTCACCTTCGGTTCGTTTCATAAACCCACACTCGAGTTGTAATGCCCCTCATTACGTACGGTTGCATAAACTACTATTAGTGTCACGCGGATCGCTTCGCGCGGAGCAATATTTATCGATGATTTGGAGCGTTCTAGAATGGCGTCGAGCGCACCGCGCGGACGGTTATCCGCGCGAAGTGGTTCGCGGCCTCCGCGCTACGCCGTCCTGCCGAGTGTTCCAGCGGATGGTTGCTCACGTGACAACCACTGCAGGGAGCGGTTTAGTGGCACGCGAAGCGCACGCGTCCGCGTACGATCATAGCGACTCGCGATGTAAACACAGGTCGAGTGATTGATGAAGTTCGTCTAAGGCAATGTTTGTGAGATACGTCTGGGTGCGTCAAGTTGCCAATCGCTAGCTTTATGGTTAATCGTAAACGAAAGGCAGCTAACTGTCTTTGTCGCACTAATATAAAAAAGTGACAGAGAGGGAAAACTACGATACGCTACTAAGCGTTAGCGATTGGCAACTTGGCTAAGCATCCGTTGTACGAAATCAAATCGAATCACTGTTCGATCGGTGATACACACACACGTCGTAGACTGCAACGAGCCAGTTTATTTCGTATCTTTGACGGAAGTTTATCGAAACTTCTGGTCGACATCTAAAAATATTGTGACGAGCCAGCTCACGCGGGGAGGGGGGACACACGCGGTCGCCTCACAGTATATACAGTGTGACCCACCTCGGGCCAGTGCGGCGCCTGTATCGCGATGGTGTGCCGCAGCGCCTCCTGCGCGGGCGCGGCGGGCACGCGAGCCAGCTCACAAGGGGAGGGGGGGGACACGCGGTCGCCTCACAGTATATACAGTGTGACCCACCTCGGGCCAGTGCGGCGCCTGTATCGCGATGGTGTGCCGCAGCGCCTCCTGCGCGGGCGCGGCGGGCACGCGAGCCAGCTCACAAGGGGAGGGGGGGGACACGCGGTCGCCTCACAGTATATACAGTGTGACCCACCTCGGGCCAGTGCGGCGCCTGTATCGCGATGGTGTGCCGCAGCGCCTCCTGCGCGGGCGCGGCGGGCACGCGAGCCAGCTCACAAGGGGAGGGGGGGGACACGCGGTCGCCCAGTAATGCGCGTACGCACTCCTGCGCGCAGTCGCACATGGCGGGCAGGTCGTAGCCACCCTCCAGGGATAACACCACCTGGAATGTGAAAATGCTCTTGTTTATCCCTCTGATGGATAAAAAACTTTCCGCGGATTAGCAAAAGAATGTAACCCAGCCGTCAGATTACAGTCACCAATCAAACAACATGAAAAAACTTCATAGTGGCGATAGCTCGAAAAAGATGTTGATTTGATTTGCCAGTCATCACGCGTATTTTATTTTTCACCTTAGCGACTCAAACATGGCGGTTTTGCTGCTTGAAACTAATGAGCAGAATGTAATTTTGCTGCGAGAGTGAGAGAATTTTTGATGCAATAGCAAAAAATTTTTTTTCGACGAGGGTGAAAGTTGGATCCCGAGTGAAACGAGGGCGACAATCACCCGAGTTAAAAAGAAGTTTTTACACGTGTATCGAACGACTTTTTTCATAACAAGTGCCTTAAAAAGAGAAATTTAAAGTTTAAGTTTTATTTTTCCACACTAGTTAGGAAATACATAGTACATTACGACACAAGTGCGAATAACATGAAATTGGAAACGAATGGTTCATCCCTCCTCCGAAGTTTTGGACCTGACGTGAAATGACCCACTTCTCGCATTAGAGCCTAAAAAAGACACCATATGTACTGGTATGTACTACTAGTATGATGTGTTTTTTAAGCTCTAGTGTCGTGTCGATTTAAAACATCACCACTCGTTTCGAATTTCATGTTTTTCGCACTCGTGTCGTAATGTACTATTTTAATTTTCCGTATCGTTGCTTAATCGCAGGTCATCTTTTCATACTGTGAGATGTATTATATTGAACATTTAAACTTCATTGCATCCGTCACTTTCCTTCCGTTGCCGAAAAAAAGAGATAGATATAAAATATATCGATTCGTTATTCGACTTAGAAAACTTCATAGTAGGCCCCCAATTTTTTTTGTATTAGTCTATGTGGACAGGCGTAAGCACTAAGCCATACTGTCTAGTGGGCCCCCAAAAAGCGGGAATGAAAAACTCGTACGGATACAAAATAAAATTGGAACTCGTGTTAAGCTATAATAATATTAAACCTATAATAAATCTAATATTATTTTAATCATATAAGTATTTAATTATTCTTAAAATACAATGAAGAGAAAGTTAGCGCGATTGTACTTTTCAAATGTTAGTCGTAGTCGCTTATTAGTAGCTTAGAGATAAAACATAATTTAAACTAAAAATTGTGTTAATATGAGTGAATCAAGTAACGAAGCCGATGTTTTACTCCTCAAGAATGAGCTTTGGGGTTTTATTCCTCTGCGTTGTAATAATTATGTACTCGCCGCTGAAGTGAAAAGTTGTATGTGTCACACGAGAGTAAAGATATTTGTATCTCGTGTCTTTGAGTACCTCACTGCGCTCAAGATTCTAATTTTGAATCACTCGCTACGCTCGTGTTTTAATTACGGAATCTTTCTCTTCCTCGGGACTCTACGTAAACACTCGAAACAAAATTCTACTTTGCTCTCTAGTTGAACAAATAACTATTTTTTATTATTTTATATACAGGCTTTTTGTGTCTAGTTTTAGGTAAAGTTACAAATTGTACGTACAATATTTATTTGCTAGCGCGGTCGCCTCGTCGGCCAGTGTACACACCTGGATCACAACGGAAGAACAGCGCAGGTTTAGCCAGCTACATGTTGAGTTGTGACCTTTT
The DNA here is from genome assembly GCA_025490895.1 of Thaumatotibia leucotreta. Taxonomy (NCBI): domain Eukaryota; kingdom Metazoa; phylum Arthropoda; class Insecta; order Lepidoptera; family Tortricidae; genus Thaumatotibia; species Thaumatotibia leucotreta. Next base: position 37,328 of record JALPQI010031611.1, on the reverse strand, counting down.
ATAGTTAATAACGTTTTTAAATTCCAATACACGTCAAAAATGCGTCAAAAAAACTACCAAAGATGGCGAAATGTCACGCTGTCACATGTCATTACCATTGTGACGTTTCAGAAATAACCAACCATCGGTACACAGCGACGTTAATAAATTAATACAACTCGTCATTGTGTAAATCGTTATAAAGGTCATCCTAAATTTAAGATATTTGAATGTATTAAGCACGTTACACTTCTCGGTTTGGCACTGTCGACAAAGCTACTAACTTTTGCCGTTGTCTCCGTCCGCGTTTAGATTATTCTTAAAGCTGTGAATTACCAGACAATTCTTAGGATATCACATGACTTCCGATATCATCATCATCAGCCTATACTTGTCTACTGCAGGACATAGGGTTCTCCCATTTTACACCATCTAGCCTTCCATAGGGAAGTCCCATATAGGTTTGTGTGTTGCACATGGATAGCTTTATAATATACTAAACTTAAAAACGGAATTCTAATATAAAAAAAAAAACAAGGATGGAAAAATGTCACAGTGACACGTGTTATCTTCATTGTAACATTTTGTAACGTTTCAGAAAAAAAATAACCTTTTGATAAAACAACCTAACCAGTTTTCCTAAAAATTTAATCACACATTACGAGACTATTAATTGGTACCAAATGTTGTTAAATCCTAAATTAAATATATTTTTTTGAGACATATATAAATAAGATTTTTTAATTAAGAAGTAGATTTAAATGTTGTCTTTAACAATATAGATAAAATAAGCAGCTACCTATAGCGTTTACAGAAGTGAAAATTTACCGAACCACCTAATATTTCATTTTAATGGCAATACTTTTTGACAAGTATTGGAATCTAAATAGGTTTTCAGGTATAGTGATAGGTGATACGAAGGTCGCCGGGACACGCTGGATGCAGGTCGCATCTAATGGGTACATGTGGAGGACACTAGAGGGGAGGCCTATGTTCAGCAGTGGACGTCTTATGCCTGAGATGATGACGTTCTATCAGTGTACAGATGACTAACCTTGCCGTTGGCTAGTTGCATGAGGTCTCGTGTCATGGCGGCGAAGCAAGCCGCGCTGACCGTGTACCCGGCCGCGGCGTCGAACCCGCACGACACTAGCACCAGCTCCGGTACTGAGTGTACAGTCGACTGACCTTGCCGTTGGCTAGTTGCATGAGGTCTCGTGTCATGGCGGCGAAGCAAGCCGCGCTGACCGTGTACCCGGCCGCGGCGTCGAACCCGCACGACACTAGAACCAGCTCCGGTACTGAGTGTACAGTCGACTAACCTTGCCGTTGGCTAGTTGCATGAGGTCTAGTGTCATGGCGGCGAAGCAAGCCGCGCTGACCGTGTACCCGGCCGCGGCGTCGAACCCGCACGACACTAGCACCAGCTCCGGGTCGTACTGAGTGTACAGTCGACTAACCTTGCCGTTGGCTAGTTGCATGAGGTCTCGTGTCATGGCGGCGAAGCAAGCCGCGCTGACCGTGTACCCGGCCGCGGCGTCGAACCCGCACGACACTAGCACCAGCTCCGGTACTGAGTGTACAGTCGACTAACCTTGCCGTTGGCTAGTTGCATGAGGTCTCGTGTCATGGCGGCGAAGCAAGCCGCGCTGACCGTGTACCCGGCCGCGGCGTCGAACCCGCACGACACTAGCACCAGCTCCGGTACTGAGTGTACAGTCGACTGACCTTGCCGTTGGCTAGTTGCATGAGGTCTCGTGTCATGGCGGCGAAGCAAGCCGCGCTGACCGTGTACCCGGCCGCGGCGTCGAACCCGCACGACACTAGCACCAGCTCCGGTACTGAGTGTACAGTCGACTGACCTTGCCGTTGGCTAGTTGCATGAGGTCTCGTGTCATGGCGGCGAAGCAAGCCGCGCTGACCGTGTACCCGGCCGCGGCGTCGAACCCGCACGACACTAGAACCAGCTCCGGTGCTGAGTGTACAGTCGACTAACCTTGCCGTTGGCTAGTTGCATGAGGTCTCGTGTCATGGCGGCGAAGCAAGCCGCGCTGACCGTGTACCCGGCCGCGGCGTCGAACCCGCACGACACTAGAACCAGCTCCGGTGCTGAGTGTACAGTCGACTAACCTTGCCGTTGGCTAGTTGCATGAGGTCTCGTGTCATGGCGGCGAAGCAAGCCGCGCTGACCGTGTACCCGGCCGCGGCGTCGAACCCGCACGACACTAGAACCAGCTCCGGTGCTGAGTGTACAGTCGACTGACCTTGCCGTTGGCTAGTTGCATGAGGTCTCGTGTCATGGCGGCGAAGCAAGCCGCGCTGACCGTGTACCCGGCCGCGGCGTCGAACCCGCACGACACTAGAACCAGCTCCGGTGCTGAGTGTACAGTCGACTGACCTTGCCGTTGGCTAGTTGCATGAGGTCTCGTGTCATGGCGGCGAAGCAAGCCGCGCTGACCGTGTACCCGGCCGCGGCGTCGAACCCGCACGACACTAGCACCAGTTCCGGGTCGTACTGAGTGTACAGTCGACTGACCTTGCCGTTGGCTAGTTGCATGAGGTCTCGTGTCATGGCGGCGAAGCAAGCCGCGCTGACCGTGTACCCGGCCGCGGCGTCGAACCCGCACGACACTAGCACCAGTTCCGGGTCGTACTGAGTGTACAGTCGACTGACCTTGCCGTTGGCTAGTTGCATGAGGTCTCGTGTCATGGCGGCGAAGCAAGCCGCGCTGACCGTGTACCCGCCCAGCGGCGCGGGGTGCCCGGCCGCGGCGTCGAACCCGCACGACACTAGCACCAGTTCCGGGTCGTACTCCTGGACAAGAAACGGGGGTCAAATATTAAGAAAACTAATTACCAAAAATCGGACAAACATCAAAATTAATAGGAAAAGCCTACGTCCAGCAGTGGACTATCATAGGCTGATGATGATGATGATGGACAAACATCCGTCATTTTGAAAACATAACCCTGTTCCGTACAGTAGAGACTTCCTTTGGCCTATACCACAAAACTTTACAAGCTTACAATTCTACAAAATTGTATAAAATCCCATACAAAAAGTTGACAATTTTGTAGAATTGTACGCTTGTAAAGTATTGTGGTATAGGGGCCTTATCTTATGATGTTAACATATTTTATTTTATAAGATATTTTTTATTTATTTATACAGGGTGGAAATTCTTTTTGGACAAGTGAGGGCGGCAGTAGTTACGCGAAAATGGTCTTAGAAGACCTTCCCTCGATTTAAATTGAATAAAGATTGGTGTTTACAGATTTTCGAAAAAACATACAGGGTGCGAGAAAGTGATCATTTTAGTCAAACTTTTTTTTTATGCCAATCAAATCAGTTTCTGTTCAGCATTATAGACACAAAAAAACGCTAGAAAAGCCGCAAATCAAGAATTAAAATTCCCAGACAAATTGATCATACTGAAAGACTTGAAATACATTTATTCTTCACCAACAATTCACAATTCTGGTGATGTACAGTTATTGTACAACACCAACCTTGGCGATAGGCATGACGATAGCCCGGAAGGCGGCGAGATACTCGGCGTCGCCGAGCGGCGGGTTGAGGCCGGAGGCCCACGCTACGTTGACGTTGAAGCCGAGGCCGCGCCGGTGGATGCCGATGTACAGTTATTGTACAACACCAACCTTGGCGATAGGCATGACGATAGCCCGGAAGGCGGCGAGATACTCGGCGTCGCCGAGCGGCGGGTTGAGGCCGGAGGCCCACGCTACGTTGACGTTGAAGCCGAGGCCGCGCCGGTGGATGCCGATGTACAGTTATTGTACAACACCAACCTTGGCGATAGGCATGACGATAGCCCGGAAGGCGGCGAGATACTCGGCGTCGCCGAGCGGCGGGTTGAGGCCGGAGGCCCACGCTACGTTGACGTTGAAGCCGAGGCCGCGCCGGTGGATGCCGATGTACAGTTATTGTACAACACCAACCTTGGCGATAGGCATGACGATAGCCCGGAAGGCGGCGAGATACTCGGCGTCGCCGAGCGGCGGGTTGAGGCCGGAGGCCCACGCTACGTTGACGTTGAAGCCGAGGCCGCGCCGGTGGATGCCGATGTACAGTTATTGTACAACACCAACCTTGGCGATAGGCATGACGATAGCCCGGAAGGCGGCGAGATACTCGGCGTCGCCGAGCGGCGGGTTGAGGCCGGAGGCCCACGCTACGTTGACGTTGAAGCCGAGGCCGCGCCGGTGGATGCCGATGTACAGTTATTGTACAACACCAACCTTGGCGATAGGCATGACGATAGCCCGGAAGGCGGCGAGATACTCGGCGTCGCCGAGCGGCGGGTTGAGGCCGGAGGCCCACGCTACGTTGACGTTGAAGCCGAGGCCGCGCCGGTGGATGCCGATGTACAGTTATTGTACAACACCAACCTTGGCGATAGGCATGACGATAGCCCGGAAGGCGGCGAGATACTCGGCGTCGCCGAGCGGCGGGTTGAGGCCGGAGGCCCACGCTACGTTGACGTTGAAGCCGAGGCCGCGCCGGTGGATGCCGATGTACAGTTATTGTACAACACCAACCTTGGCGATAGGCATGACGATAGCCCGGAAGGCGGCGAGATACTCGGCGTCGCCGAGCGGCGGGTTGAGGCCGGAGGCCCACGCTACGTTGACGTTGAAGCCGAGGCCGGCACCGGCGCCGCACTCGGAGGCGGCGCCGGTGCCGGGGAAGAAGTTCCCGTCGTCGTGCCGGTGGATGCTGATGTACAACACGTGAGGGTCCTCGTAGAAGATTTGTTGCGTGCCGTTGCCGTGGTGGACGTCCTGTTACAAACAACAGAATAACGTTCATTTAAATATTAGAAATTATTGCCTCTATTTGGGGAGACCCTCACTGTGATAACATACTGTAATGTTCTAACATAATGCATGCCTTCTTCCTACTAACAATAGTAAACAGTAAAACACGATATTGTAAAATTTGTTACGTAAGAATTGAGCGTAGCGCCATTAAACTGGTTACTCCAGTTTGGCGCACTGAATGTTTATGTAAAATTTTGTAATTGTGTTTTCTTGGAGTTCCATGCCATGGAGTTGAAGAAGCAGAAGCCCACCGCTGGAGGCCTGGCTGTCCAGCACAGGACCCTAGCCTGATGTACTGACCCAGTCCACGATGAGGATCCTCTGTAGCCGCAGCTGCGTGTGCAGCAGGCGAGCGGCGATCCACGGAGTTGAAGAAGGCCACCGCTGGAGTGACTGTCCAGCACAGGACCCTAGCCTGATGTACTGACCCAGTCCACGATGAGGATCCTCTGTAGCCGCAGCCGCGTGTGCAGCAGGCGAGCGGCGATCCACGGAGTTGAAGAAGCCCACCGCTGGAGTGACTGTCCAGCACAGGACCCTAGCCTGATGTACTGACCCAGTCCACGATGAGGATCCTCTGTAGCCGCAGCCGCGTGTGCAGCAGGCGAGCGGCGATCCACGGAGTTGAAGAAGCCCACCGCTGGAGTGACTGTCCAGCACAGGACCCTAGCCTGATGTACTGACCCAGTCCACGATGAGGATCCTCTGTAGCCGCAGCCGCGTGTGCAGCAGGCGAGCGGCGATCCACGGAGTTGAAGAAGCCCACCGCTGGAGTGACTGTCCAGCACAGGACCCTAGCCTGATGTACTGACCCAGTCCACGATGAGGATCCTCTGTAGCCGCAGCCGCGTGTGCAGCAGGCGAGCGGCGATCCACGGAGTTGAAGAAGCCCACCGCTGGAGTGACTGTCCAGCACAGGACCCTAGCCTGATGTACTGACCCAGTCCACGATGAGGATCCTCTGTAGCCGCAGCCGCGTGTGCAGCAGGCGAGCGGCGATCCACGGAGTTGAAGAAGCCCACCGCTGGAGTGACTGTCCAGCACAGGACCCTAGCCTGATGTACTGACCCAGTCCACGATGAGGATCCTCTGTAGCCGCAGCCGCGTGTGCAGCAGGCGAGCGGCGATCCACGGAGTTGAAGAAGCCCACCGCTGGAGTGACTGTCCAGCACAGGACCCTAGCCTGATGTACTGACCCAGTCCACGATGAGGATCCTCTGTAGCCGCAGCCGCGTGTGCAGCAGGCGAGCAGCGACGGCTACGGAGTTGAAGAAACAGAAACCCATCGCCTGGTTCGGTTCTGCGTGGTGGCCTGGAGGTCGGACTACTGCGAACCTGGTCACAAACGTACATTAATACTAAACATTTAATAATAATAAACATTTATTCGTGACGCAAGACAGGGAGAAATGGAAAAAAATGGAGGAGACCTATACCCTGCCAAAGGGGTCCCAATAATTAAAAATATATATAAACAAATTAATTAATTAAATAAGAAGTTAGAGAGAGGACGTATACATTCATAATTATATTTACATTACAAATAAACTTAGCAAAAAAAAATCAGGATAAAGCATAAACTGTAAACTAGTTATAAGTATTTTTTTGGGAAATAAAAGGTTTATTATTATTATTTTATTATTATTCGTGACGCACAAGACAAAGACAGTATATACAAAATAGATGACAAAGAATAGTTGGAGCATCACGAAATTATGGGTCTAACACTTTTTTTTTGTTGTTATTTGGTCACATTCCCAGGGAACAACTGTTGAATAGTTTGTTAGAAGAAAGTATTCTGTAAGCTCATAATTAGTAGGTGACGATCATCTTGGAAGGACCAAGAATTTTCCGGATGGGATCCCTATTTGGCAGTGTGACAAGATCCAACCAATTGGCGAACAAGAGGTGTCCAAGTCCATAATAATCCTTAATTTGACAGAAATGAGGGATGGAAGCGTGTTCAAGCTTCATTGCCATTTTTTTTAATAAAACAAGGTTCGAAAAAAAATTTACAAGTGTGTCAATCAGGGATCGGAAAAAGAAAATACATATGCCAATATTTTCAAATGTTTTATACTCTTTATGTACTTAATATTTCATGTAATTAACAATATTGTATTTATAAAATTACTCCATCAACAAAGAATTTATATATCAAAGAACGAAATTACTTAGAACCCATTTTTTGAATGGAGAGAATAGTACATTACGACACAAGTGCGAAAAACATAAAATTTGAAACGAGTGGCGATGTTTTGAAACACGACCGATGTTTTAAATTGACACGAGTTACGAATTTCGTTTTTGCACGTGTCCTGTACGACGTTTTTTAGTACAGATGGCCCTCCGAAGTTTTGGACCTAACGTAAAATGACCCACTTCTCGCACTAGAGCCTAAAAAGTACACCATCTGGGTCGCGTTTTATAAAGTTACAATTTACAATTTCGCTGTTTGCCTCTCTTTCTAGCTAATATGTGCGTGCGTTAGAGAGGCAAACAGCGAAATTGTAAATTGTAACTTTATAAAACGCGACCCAGTACTAAAAAACTGGTATCCGAGGCTAACCACCTAAATTTTGTTGTCAATCTGACTGAAGTTTTAACATATTGAGTTTCAGTTACAGTATAAATACAGAGATACATAATACAGAGTTAGTTGTGCTCACCCATTCCTAAGCTCTCCCCTAGCAGTCCTCATAGCCAGATCCAGCACGGCCCCAGCGGCCATCCGGGCCGCAGCGGCCGTGTGCGTGTCGGACCACGCCGTGTCGGAGTCCACGCCGAGGCCGCCGCACGCGAGCCGCACGAGCTGCCGGGGGCCTGCCACTACGTGGGACTCTTGGTGTACTGATTGGAGTTCTTCGAGGGATGCCTGGTGAAATAGTACTCACCCATTCCTAAGCTCTCCCCTAGCAGTCCTCATAGCCAGATCCAGCACGGCCCCAGCGGCCATCCGGGCCGCGGCGGCCGTGTGCGTGTCGGACCACGCCGTGTCGGAGTCCACGCCGAGGCCGCCGCACGCGAGCCGCACGAGCTGCCGGGGGCCTGCCACTACGTGGGACTCTTGGTGTACTGATTGGAGTTCTTCGAGGGATGCCTGGTGAAATAGTACTCACCCATTCCTAAGCTCTCCCCTAGCAGTCCTCATAGCCAGATCCAGCACGGCCCCAGCGGCCATCCGGGCCGCAGCGGCCGTGTGCGTGTCGGACCAGGCAGTGTCGGAGTCCACGCCGAGGCCGCCGCACGCGAGCCGCACGAGCTGCCGGGGGCCTGCCGCGCCGGCCCGGCGGCCTCCGAACTGGGCTACGTGGGACTCGAGGTGGACCGATTGGAGCTCTTCGAGGGATGCCTGGTGAAATTTATGTGGGTTTTTATATCGGTAATTTAGGATGTAAAATGATAATGAACAACTAATATGGTGTAATAATACGATCAATAAAATGATACATAATTTTTTTAGTAGTTATCACTTATTGGTAGTTGTAATATCTATCGATTTTGTAGCAATTCCTATTTAAAAGAGGTAGATCTGTTGATATTGATTTGTTTAATAACACCATGTCAACACTAAAATAAAATAATAAATGTAGAGAACTTCTTAAAGGCGTTTGACTGAGTAACTCACTAAAAACATTTTAAAAAACTTCATTACTATGATATCTGTAGCACAAATCTGAGCTTTAAAAGATCATGTATAATGAAACGTATTAGATATGTTGTAATATCTGAAAAAATAGGACTACGTAAAAAATATTATCAATGTTATATTAATATGTGGGGTACCCCAAGGATCTGTTCTTCAGCCACTTCTTTTTCTAATTCTCATTCACAATTTACTCGATTGTCTCTTACGTATCCGTGTCTTTGCCAAATATTTATATTAATTTAATAGCGATTACAATAAAAAATAGGAGAGGGACGATAATTGGCTATTTAATGTGACACTATGGTTTCATTGTTAACATCCATCAAAATTGAAGGTAGAAGAGACTTACATTTAAATCAAATAAAAAAAGACTGTTCCCGGTGAGTCGTAAGAGGTCAAAAGATTGGCGGAGGCGAGAGTTAAATTGTGTTTACTCCTCCAACAAGAGCGAAAATCTTAAGAGAAAGAAGAATAGCTATTAGACCCAGGATATGTATCTCATACCAATATTATATTTCATATTATTTCACAAATGTGTATATATTTTTTTTCTTTTTCCCAATAGATACACTGTACTGTAGAATATGAATATGTTTAGACTGGATTTTGTGATTTTATTTTAGGTTATTTATTAATGTTGACGTGTAAATTGGCTTTACAAAATAAATGACTATGACTATGACTACACGGACTGCAGCCGCCCGCCGTGCTCCGGGTGCTGCGGGGGCACCTGCAATAGCGGGTAGACTGGGGTAAGTGGTACCTTGCGCGGCCTGGTGCGCTCGGTGCGCGCGAGCAGGCCGGTCTCGCACAGGCGCGCCCACACGGACTGCAGCCCGCCGTGCTCCGGGTGCTGCGGGGGCACCTGCAATAGCGGGTAGACTAGGGTAAGTGGTACCTTGCGCGGCCTGGTGCGCTCGGTGCGCGCGAGCAGGCCGGTCTCGCACAGGCGCGCCCACACGGACTGCAGCCCGTCGTGCTCCGGGTGCTGCGGGGGCACCTGCAATAGCGGGTAGACTAGGGTAAGTGGTACCTTGCGCGGCCTGGTGCGCTCGGTGCGCGCGAGCAGGCCGGTCTCGCACAGGCGCGCCCACACGGACTGCAGCCCGTCGTGCTCCGGGTGCTGCGGGGGCACCTGCAATAGCGGGTAGACTAGGGTAAGTGGTACCTTGCGCGGCCTGGTGCGCTCGGTGCGCGCGAGCAGGCCGGTCTCGCACAGGCGCGCCCACACGGACTGCAGCCCGTCGTGCTCCGGGTGCTGCGGGGGCACCTGCAATAGCGGGTAGACTAGGGTAAGTGGTACCTTGCGCGGCCTGGTGCGCTCGGTGCGCGCGAGCAGGCCGGTCTCGCACAGGCGCGCCCACACGGACTGCAGCCCGTCGTGCTCCGGGTGCTGCGGGGGCACCTGCAATAGCGGGTAGACTAGGGTAAGTGGTACCTTGCGCGGCCTGGTGCGCTCGGTGCGCGCGAGCAGGCCGGTCTCGCACAGGCGCGCCCACACGGACTGCAGCCGCCCGCCGTGCTCCGGGTGTTGTGGGGCGTGCGCGCCGCACGCGCACCTGTAATACAACACAGTTGATAAAACTAGTTTAACAAATTTTATTTGTTTGTCCCATTGGCGGTAGAGGTGATGGGGTGTTGGTGCTCGGAAGCAAAAGCGTTCTTTAAAGATGTGGGACGATGTTTGCGGGACAGAGGCCTCGACCCTCGCTCCGGGTCGTTTCTGGTGCAAAGGTTATCCATGGCGGTTCAACGCGGCAATACTGCGAGTGTTATGGGTACCTTTGCGCCGGGAGTGACGCGGGGCGGGTTGTTCGATTAGTTTAGTGTTGATTTAGTATTGTACTTATAACTTTGATTTTTTTTATTATAATTATTGTTTCGTTGTTTTCATTTTGATATGTTTAGATGTAGTTAGTTTAATGAAATTGTAATTGATTTATAAATTATGTTATATTGAATAAAATGTGTTTAACAAACAAAAAATTATAAATAACTACAAACTTTACTACCGACGTGGTTTTAAAAAATAATCGCAATCTTACACCCCTTGCATAAAGTCTGCACTACACTCACCCGAGGTGTGGTTTGACGTAGTAAATGATACAACGAAGTCTGAGGTAAAACTGAATATATTTATTTGTGAAACAAGGCTTTTTATACTAAAATCATATGTATTAGGTAAAGAAGGGATAACCATGTAAGGCTGCGGGTTAAGGTAATGTTCGTGGGTGTTCCCTGGAAGTAGCTGGAATTACAGCAATCTGAGCCTAAGGTTTATGGCTTTAAGTTAAGTTAACTATTTTAGGTTCTTTATTAGGAATGGGATCAAGTTTTAATTTAGTTGCGGCTATACAGGGGCTTGTGCATAAATCACGCGAAATCCTATAGGGGGGGAGGGGGTTCAAGAAAAAATCACGAAAGATCACGTTAGTTTACAAGGAGACCTCACGTGTATTTTTAATTTTATACAATGAACAAACTAAGAAATATTGAGAATTTCGGCGAGCGAACGTTAAAGTTGAATGAAAAAAATACACGTGAGACTGCAAGGGGGCCAAGAAAGTCACCAAACATCATCAGCGGGGAGGGGGGGGTCAAAAAGTAGCCGAAAAAACCTCGCATGATTTATGCATGCGCCCCAGGACTGAATAGGTTGGGGCTACACTACACACCCGTGGTTCAGCATGAGCGCCAGTGGCGCCGCCGTCACCGCCCGTCGCGCTGTGAGGTCGATGACCTCGCTCCTGCACTACACTCACCCGTGCTTCAGCATGAGCGCGTCGTAGGCGAGCCCGGTGGCGGGTGCGCGCGCGCCGACCAGCGGCGAGCTCAGCGCGCGCGCTAGTGGCGCCGCCGTCACCGCCCGTCGCGCTGTGAGGTCGATGACCTCGCTCCTGCACTACACTCACCCGTGCTTCAGCATGAGCGCGTCGTAGGCGAGCCCGGTGGCGGGTGCGCGCGCGCCGACCAGCGGCGAGCTCAGCGCGCGCGCTAGTGGCGCCGCCGTCACCGCCCGTCGCGCTGTGAGGTCGATGACCTCGCTCCTGCACTACACTCACCCGTGCTTCAGCATGAGCGCGTCGTAGGCGAGCCCGGTGGCGGGTGCGCGCGCGCCGACCAGCGGCGAGCTCAGCGCGCGCGCTAGTGGCGCCGCCGTCACCGCCCGTCGCGCTGTGAGGTCGATGACCTCGCTCCTGCACTACACTCACCCGTGCTTCAGCATGAGCGCGTCGTAGGCGAGCCCGGTGGCGGGTGCGCGCGCGCCGACCAGCGGCGAGCTCAGCGCGCGCGCTAGTGGCGCCGCCGTCACCGCCCGTCGCGCTGTGAGGTCGATGACCTCGCTCCTGCACTACACTCACCCGTGCTTCAGCATGAGCGCGTCGTAGGCGAGCCCGGTGGCGGGTGCGCGCGCGCCGACCAGCGGCGAGCTCAGCGCGCGCGCTAGTGGCGCCGCCGTCACCGCCCGTCGCGCTGTGAGGTCGATGACCTCGCTCCTGCACTACACTCACCCGTGCTTCAGCATGAGCGCGTCGTAGGCGAGCCCGGTGGCGGGTGCGCGCGCGCCGACCAGCGGCGAGCTCAGCGCGCGCGCTAGTGGCGCCGCCGTCACCGCCCGTCGCGCTGTGAGGTCGATGACCTCGCTCCTGCACTACACTCACCCGTGCTTCAGCATGAGCGCGTCGTAGGCGAGCCCGGTGGCGGGTGCGCGCGCGCCGACCAGCGGCGAGCTCAGCGCGCGCGCTAGTGGCGCCGCCGTCACCGCCCGTCGCGCTGTGAGGTCGATGACCTCGCTCCTGCACTACACTCACCCGTGCTTCAGCATGAGCGCGTCGTAGGCGAGCCCGGTGGCGGGTGCGCGCGCGCCGACCAGCGGCGAGCTCAGCGCGCGCGCTAGTGGCGCCGCCGTCACCGCCCGTCGCGCTGTGAGGTCGATGACCTCGCTCCTGCACTACACTCACCCGTGCTTCAGCATGAGCGCGTCGTAGGCGAGCCCGGTGGCGGGTGCGCGCGCGCCGACCAGCGGCGAGCTCAGCGCGCGCGCTAGTGGCGCCGCCGTCACCGCCCGTCGCGCTGTGAGGTCGATGACCTCGCCCTCTTCTTCTCGGAGCGCCGCCGCGGCTGCGTCGTGCGCTCGCGTTAACACCTGCAAGGGCTCACATTACTATTGGCACATTAAGGGCCTGTTTCACATTCTTTGGTTAACGCTATCTGCCGGTTAAAAATAGTATGGTCCCTTTCTTTTTCCAAGTGAAAGAAAAAGATAGTGATATTTTTTAATTGACAGATAGCGTTAACCAGAGATGCAACAGGCCGTAAGAAAAAAACAAGTTACTGTTAGCAACTTCGAGAAGGTCAATCGTCGAATCCGACTCGGTTGGGCAGCGTTCGGGAAGCTACGACACATATTTTCGTCCAATATTCCACAGTGTTTGAAGAGTCTTTAATCAGTGTGTGTTGCTAGTGATGACATACGGTACTGAAACGTGGCCGCTTACAATGGGCCTCATAAGAAGGCTCAAAGTCACCCAAAGGGCAATGGAGAGGGCTATGCTAGGAGTCTCTACGTGATCGGATTAAAAATGAGACCATCCGCAGCAGAACCAAAGTAACCGAAATAGCTCTCCGATTGCTAAACTGAAGTGGCAGTGGGCGGGGCACATTGCGCGTAGAACCGACGGCCGTTGGAGCGGGAAGTTTCTTGAGTGGCGGCCACGTACCGGAAGACGTAGCGTGGGTAGGCCCCCCACAAGGTGGACCGATGACCTGGCGAAGGTCGCAGGAGTCCGCTGGATGCGGGTGGCGCAGGACCGGTCATTGTGGCAATCTTTGGGGGAGGCCTATGTTCAGCAGTGGACGTCTTTCGGCTGATATGATGATGGCAAAGCATTAATTACGCCCATCCATAAAGGGGGTTGTAAAAACGATGTTACCCAATACAGACGCATTTCTAAACTATGCATTTTCGGTAAACTCTTAGAAAAGATTGTGACAACAGAACTGAATACTCTTCTGTCGCGTCAAATCTCTTTACAACAACACGGCTTTTTCCGAGGGCGTAGTGTAGATACCAACTTAGTGACTTACACCGATTTTATCCTGAATGCCCTAGACGCAGGACACCAGGTGGATGCCGTGTATACCGATTTTTCAAAAGCGTTCGACAAAATTAATCACAAAACATTACTAATCAAACTAAAGGAAATCGGTATACACGGGGATCTACTTAGATGGATTGAATCTTAAATAACTAATAGATGTCAAGCGGTCGCTGTAAGGGGTTTCACTTTAAGTTTTCGCCCAATCCCCTCCGGTGTGCCCCAGGGTTCACATTTAGGACCTAGTACACTCACAGTCTTGCGGATCTGGTCGCGCAGGTAGCTGTGCTGCTGCAGCGCGGGGTCGCCGAGCGGCAGCGGCGCGGAGTGCGTGCGGCCCGTAGGGCTCCGCCTCGCACACTGGCGGCAGACACACTGACACCGTCACCTGCGACAGTACACTCACAGTCTTGCGGATCTGGTCGCGCAGGTAGCTGTGCTGCTGCAGCGCGGGGTCGCCGAGCGGCAGCGGCGCGGAGTGCGTGCGGCCCGTAGGGCTCCGCCTCGCACACTGGCGGCAGACACACTGACACCGTCACCTGCGACAGTACACTCACAGTCTTGCGGATCTGGTCGCGCAGGTAGCTGTGCTGCTGCAGCGCGGGGTCGCCGAGCGGCAGCGGCGCGGAGTGCGTGCGGCCCGTAGGGCTCCGCCTCGCACACTGGCGGCAGACACACTGACACCGTCACCTGCGACAGTACACTCACAGTCTTGCGGATCTGGTCGCGCAGGTAGCTGTGCTGCTGCAGCGCGGGGTCGCCGAGCGGCAGCGGCGCGGAGTGCGTGCGGCCCGTAGGGCTCCGCCTCGCACACTGGCGGCAGACACACTGACACCGTCACCTGCGACAGTACACTCACAGTCTTGCGGATCTGGTCGCGCAGGTAGCTGTGCTGCTGCAGCGCGGGGTCGCCGAGCGGCAGCGGCGCGGAGTGCGTGCGGCCCGTAGGGCTCCGCCTCGCACACTGGCGGCAGACACACTGACACCGTCACCTGCGACAGTACACTCACAGTCTTGCGGATCTGGTCGCGCAGGTAGCTGTGCTGCTGCAGCGCGGGGTCGCCGAGCGGCAGCGGCGCGGAGTGCGTGCGGCCCGTAGGGCTCCGCCTCGCACACTGGCGGCAGACACACTGACACCGTCACCTGCGACAGTACACTCACAGTCTTGCGGATCTGGTCGCGCAGGTAGCTGTGCTGCTGCAGCGCGGGGTCGCCGAGCGGCAGCGGCGCGGAGTGCGTGCGGCCCGTAGGGCTCCGCCTCGCACACTGGCGGCAGACACACTGACACCGTCACCTGCGACAGTACACTCACAGTCTTGCGGATCTGGTCGCGCAGGTAGCTGTGCTGCTGCAGCGCGGGGTCGCCGAGCGGCAGCGGCGCGGAGTGCGTGCGGCCCGTAGGGCTCCGCCTCGCACACTGGCGGCAGACACACTGACACCGTCACCTGCGACAGTACACTCACAGTCTTGCGGATCTGGTCGCGCAGGTAGCTGTGCTGCTGCAGCGCGGGGTCGCCGAGCGGCAGCGGCGCGGAGTGCGTGCGGCCCGTAGGGCTCCGCCTCGCACACTGGCGGCAGACACACTGACACCGTCACCTGCGACAGTACACTCACAGTCTTGCGGATCTGGTCGCGCAGGTAGCTGTGCTGCTGCAGCGCGGGGTCGCCGAGCGGCAGCGGCGCGGAGTGCGTGCGGCCCGTAGGGCTCCGCCTCGCACACTGGCGGCAGACACACTGACACCGTCACCTGCGACAGTACACTCACAGTCTTGCGGATCTGGTCGCGCAGGTAGCTGTGCTGCTGCAGCGCGGGGTCGCCGAGCGGCAGCGGCGCGGAGTGCGTGCGGCCCGTAGGGCTCCGCCTCGCACACTGGCGGCAGACACACTGACACCGTCACCTGCGACAGTACACTCACAGTCTTGCGGATCTGGTCGCGCAGGTAGCTGTGCTGCTGCAGCGCGGGGTCGCCGAGCGGCAGCGGCGCGGAGTGCGTGCGGCCCGTAGGGCTCCGCCTCGCACACTGGCGGCAGACACACTGACACCGTCACCTGCGACAGTACACTCACAGTCTTGCGGATCTGGTCGCGCAGGTAGCTGTGCTGCTGCAGCGCGGGGTCGCCGAGCGGCAGCGGCGCGGAGTGCGTGCGGCCGAGCGGGCGCGCCGGCGGCCGCGGCGGCGCGTAGGGCTCCGCCTCGCACACTGGCGGCAGGGACACTGACACCATCACCTGCGACATGCCACATTGGTTAGCGAGTGAAATTTAGCTTAGTTCTAGTCTTCAGACAGTGCTACGCCTTTGCAGCGTGATTGACGTACATTAAATATTACATGTAACTGCTCTGTAACCATGGTTTATGCATTAAAGAAATTGAAATCGAGTAACTGTGTGCACCAAACAGGTTCAGATTAAGAGAATCCTACCGATTGCGCCAAATTACCTACCGGCTGCGCCAGATATGCCGAATATCCTACCCAATGCACCAAATATCCTACTAGGTGCGCTAAATATCAAGTAACAATGTCGTGACACGGTATTAGGGCTTCCAATACCGGTATTTTTGTGCGGACTATACTGGAATCCCGGTATACAAAAATACCGGTATTAGAAGACCTATAGGTACGGTATTGATATCGAATTTAAGAGAATAAAAAATGTATCCATTAAAATCGTAAATTATATTGTTTAGCTTCTGTTCAGGTACCCTTAATGAAAAGAGCGAATGCAATATGGTCCAAAACAGTAACGCACAGAACAAACATATTGCGGAGTAAGATGTTGGGATGGATAAAAACGAGAAAATCAGCTCAGCCGCATGCTCGCTTCCTCTTGACTGTCGGGTCCTCACGGACCTCCTCTAGCTATTATCTACAATTTGTGACGAAAGCCACACTAACTGTGGAACAGGTGCAGAAGCCGGTCTCCCCAGTGAGATATTCGGCATAGAAGAGAAGAGAAGCTCGGGCTTAAAGCTCGGCTCCTCCAGATCGACGCACCGACTGCCACTTCTCTCTACAATGTGAACGTCATGTTGGACAAGAAACTTTACCTGTGGAACAGGTGCCGGCGCCGGTCTCCCCAGTGAGATATTCGGCATAGAAGGAGAAGAGAAGAGAAGCTCGGGCCTCGAGGTCGGCTCCTCTAGATCGACGCACCAACTGCCACTTCTCTCTACAATGTGAACGTCATGTTGGACAAGAAACTTTACCTGTGGAACAGGTGCCGGCGCCGGTCTCCCCAGTGAGATATTCGGCATAGAAGGAGAAGAGAAGAGAAGCTCGGGCCTCAAGCTCGGTTCCTCCGGATCGACGCACCAACTGCCACTTCTCTCTACAATATGAGTCATGATGGACGAGAAACTTTACCTGTGGAACAGGTGCAGGCGCCGGTCTCCCCAGTGAGATATTCGGCATAGAAGGAGAAGAGAAGAGAAGCTCGGGCCTCAAGCTCGGTTCCTCCAGATCGACGCACCAACTGTCACTTCTCTCTACAATATGAGTCATGATGGACGAGAAACTTTACCTGTGGAACAGGTGCCGGCGCCGGTCTCCCCAGTGAGATATTCGGCATAGAAGGAGAAGAGAAGAGAAGCTCGGGCCTCAAGCTCGGTTCCTCCGGATCGACGCACCAACTGCCACTTCTCTCTACAATATGAGTCATGATGGACGAGAAACTTTACCTGTGGAACAGGTGCCGGCGCCGGTCTCCCCAGTGAGATATTCGGCATAGAAGGAGAAGAGAAGAGAAGCTCGGGCCTCGAGGTCGGCTCCTCTAGATCGACGCACCAACTGCCACTTCTCTCTACAATGTGAACGTCATGTTGGACAAGAAACTTTACCTGTGGAACAGGTGCCGGCGCCGGTCTCCCCAGTGAGATATTCGGCATAGAAGGAGAAGAGAAGAGAAGCTCGGGCCTCAAGCTCGGTTCCTCCGGATCGACGCACCAACTGCCACTTCTCTCTACAATATGAGTCATGATGGACGAGAAACTTTACCTGTGGAACAGGTGCAGGCGCCGGTCTCCCCAGTGAGATATTCGGCATAGAAGGAGAAGAGAAGAGAAGCTCGGGCCTCAAGCTCGGTTCCTCCAGATCGCCGCCCCAACTGTCACTTCTCTCTACAATATGAGTCATGATGGACGAGAAACTTTACCTGTGGAACAGGTGCCGGCGCCGGTCTCCCCAGTGAGATATTCGGCATAGAAGGAGAAGAGAAGAGAAGCTCGGGCCTCGAGCTCGGCTCCTGAAGCACCAACTGTCACTTCTCTCTACAATGTGAACGTCATGATGGACAAGAAACTTTACCTGTGGAACAGGTGCCGGCGCCGGTCTCCCCAGTGAGATATTCGGCATAGAAGGAGAAGAGAAGAGAAGCTCGGGCCTCGTGCTGGGCTCCTCCAGATCGACGCACCGACTGCCACTTCTCTCTACAATATGAGTCATGATGGACGAGAAACTTTACCTGTGGAACAGGTGCAGGCGCCGGTCTCCCCAGTGAGATATTCGGCATAGAAGGAGAAGAGAAGAGAAGCTCGGGCCTCAAGCTCGGTTCCTCCAGATCGACGCACCAACTGTCACTTCTCTCTACAATGTGAACGTCATGATGGACAAGAAACTCTACCTGTGGAACAGGTGCCGGCGCGGGTCTCCCCAGTGAGATATTCGGCATAGAAGGAGAAGAGAAGAGAAGCTCAGGCCTCAAGCTCGGTTCCTCCAGATCGCCGCACCGACTGTCACTTCTCTCTACAATATGAGTCATGATGGACGAGAAACTTTACCTGTGGAACAGGTGCCGGCGCCGGTCTCCCCAGTGAGATATTCGGCATAGAAGGAGAAGAGAAGAGAAGCTCGGGCCTCCAGCTCAGTTCCTCCAGATCGACGCACCAACTGTCACTTCTCTCTACAATGTGAACGTCATGATGGACAAGAAACTCTACCTGTGGAACAGGTGCCGGCGCGGGTCTCCCCAGTGAGATATTCGGCATAGAAGGAGAAGAGAAGAGAAGCTCAGGCCTCAAGCTCGGTTCCTCCAGATCGCCGCACCGACTGTCACTTCTCTCTACAATATGAGTCATGATGGACGAGAAACTTTACCTGTGGAACAGGTGCCGGCGCCGGTCTCCCCAGTGAGATATTCGGCATAGAAGGAGAAGAGAAGAGAAGCTCGGGCCTCCAGCTCAGTTCCTCCAGATCGACGCACCAACTGTCACTTCTCTCTACAATGTGAACGTCATGATGGACAAGAAACTCTACCTGTGGAACAGGTGCCGGCGCGGGTCTCCCCAGTGAGATATTCGGCATAGAAGGAGAAGAGAAGAGAAGCTCAGGCCTCAAGCTCGGTTCCTCCAGATCGCCGCACCGACTGTCACTTCTCTCTACAATATGAGTCATGATGGACGAGAAACTTTACCTGTGGAACAGGTGCCGGCGCCGGTCTCCCCAGTGAGATATTCGGCATAGAAGGAGAAGAGAAGAGAAGCTCGGGCCTCCAGCTCAGTTCCTCCAGACCGACGCACCGACTGTCACTTCTCTCTACAATGTGAACGTCATGATGGACAAGAAACTTTACCTGTGGAACAGGTGCCGGCGCCGGTCTCCCCAGTGAGATATTCGGCATAGAAGGAGAAGAGAAGAGAAGCTCGGGCCTCCAGCTCGGTTCCTCCAGATCGACGCACCGACTGTCACTTCTCTCTACAATGTAAACGTCATGATGGACAAGAAACTTTACCTGTGGAATAGGTGCAGAAGCCGGTCTCCCCAGTGAGATATTCGGCATAGAAGGAGAAGAGAAGAGAAGCTCGGGCCTCGAGCTCGGCTCCTCCAGATCGACGCACCAACTGCCACTTCTCTCTACAATACGAGTCATGATGGACGAGAAACTTTACCTGTGGAACAGGTGCCGGCGCCGGTCTCCCCAGTGAGATATTCGGCATAGAAGGAGAAGAGAAGAGAAGCTCGGGCCTCAAGCTCGGTTCCTCCAGATCAACGCACCGACTGTCACTTCTCTCTACAATATGAGTCATGATGGACGAGAAACTTTACCTGTGGAACAGGTGCCGGCGCCGGTCTCCCCAGTGAGATATTCGGCATAGAAGGAGAAGAGAAGAGAAGCTCGGGCCTCAAGCTCGGTTCCTCCAGATCAACGCACCGACTGTCACTTCTCTCTACAATATGAGTCATGATGGACGAGAAACTTTACCTGTGGAACAGGTGCCGGCGCCGGTCTCCCCAGTGAGATATTCGGCATAGAAGGAGAAGAGAAGAGAAGCTCGGGCCTCAAGCTCGGTTCCTCCAGATCAACGCACCGACTGTCACTTCTCTCTACAATATGAGTCATGATGGACGAGAAACTTTACCTGTGGAACAGGTGCCGGCGCCGGTCTCCCCAGTGAGATATTCGGCATAGAAGGAGAAGAGAAGAGAAGCTCGGGCCTCAAGCTCGGTTCCTCCAGATCAACGCACCGACTGTCACTTCTCTCTACAATATGAGTCATGATGGACGAGAAACTTTACCTGTGGAACAGGTGCCGGCGCCGGTCTCCCCAGTGAGATATTCGGCATAGAAGGAGAAGAGAAGAGAAGCTCGGGCCTCGTGCTGGGCTCCTCCTCCTCGCGGATGGGCGCCGCCGTGCACGCGCCCGTCGGCGAGCCGCGAGGGGAGCTGCCGTCGCAATCTGCGCAAACAATGGTGAGGAATGAAAATACGAGTCGTATTCGATGCACGCAATTTACGGTGAATTGATTATGATCAATATTTTAAACTGAACTAGAGAAATTAATCCTCAATTCGACAAAAATAGAGGGGATAGTTTTTTATTCTAGCTTCCTTGGCAGTCAATCTTAGTCTTGATAATTCTGGTTTAAATAAAAAAAAGTGGGTTAAAGACAGTGTTCAGCATTTGGTATGTTGTCGAATTAAGGGTTAACATTTTTAACAAATTACATTGTTATTGACACAAAAGTGCGCAAATTAAAATGTTACAATTATGGAAGCTTTACGGTAATCGGCTAAGTAACGTTGATTCGTCTGTCAAGTGGTAGAATTAAGTCCATGACTGGAAGGTGTTATTCGGTGTCGTTGTACCCACTACGGTACTTACTTGTCTTGGACGTCGCCTTCGGCATGTTAAGCTGTTATGTCAAGGAATGGTAGCAAGTTCATGGAAAGTTGGAAACTTGGAACACTGTAAAGGTCTATGGGTGGTTGGTTCATGGTAAAGGGTACACTGGTCATTTTAACAAGCGATGACACTGCGAGCGACACAGGGCTATTATAAATACATACGACGGTCCCACTTGCACGCAGTCAACGTACGCGGCTTCGCATCAATGTGACTTCTCTCTGATGAATGGTTCGGCCGTGACGCGCCTTCGTCTGCCTTCAGCTTGCTGGTAGACCTTCAGCAAGTTTGTGACCAGAGAGGTCGGTATGGGTTTCACACGCAAACATCGCACGCGGCTTCGCATCAATGTGACGTCTGTTTGATGAATGGTTCGGCCGTGACGCGCTTTCGTCTGCCTTCAGCATGTTGGTAGACCTTCAGCGTGTTTGTGACAAGACAGGTCGGTGTGGGTACTCACTGCGGTACTTGCGCGTCTTGAGCGGCGTCACAGGGCTATACGTGCATAGAGCTGTCGCATTCACACGCAGTCACCGCACGCGGCGTCTCATCAATGTGACGTCTGTCTGATGAAAGGTTCGGCCGTGACGCGCCTTCGTATGCCTTCAGCATGTTGATAGACCTTCAGCGTGTTTGTGACAAGACAGGTCAGTGTGGAAACTCACTGCGGTACATGCGCGTCTTGAGCGGCGACACAGAGTTATACGTGCATAGAGCTGTCGCATTCACACGCAGTCACCGCACGCGGTGTCTCATCTATGTGACGTCGGTCTGATGAATAGTTCGGCCGTGACGCGCCTTCGTTTGCCTTCAGCATGTTGGTAGACCTTCAGCGTGTTTGTGACAAGACAGGTCAGTGTGGATACTCACTGCGGTACTTGTGCGTCTTGAGTGGGCGACACAGAGTTATACGTGAATAGAGCTGTCGCATTCACACGCAGTCACCGCACGCGGCGTCTCATCAATGTGACAAAAGGTTCGGCCGTGACGCGCCTTCGTCTGCCTTCAGAGTGTTGGTAGACCTTCAGCATGTTTGTGACCAGACAGGTCGGTACGGTTTTTACACAAAAGATCCCAATGGGTCGAAGTGTATCAAGGGCCCCACCAATAAGATAAGGGTACTTACTTCGGTGCTTGCGCGTCTTGAGCGGACGCCGCGCGAGTGGGGAGGCGCGCCGCTCGATGACGCGCGCCTTCAGCCGCACCTTCAGCATGTTGGGCTCCGACGCTGTTAGTGCACACCATGCTCAATGCCAGTTAATACTACATGGCTAAATTCCGTCAGTAAAGCGTAAAGTTTAAAAAGTTTTGGCGCTGTGAAAGCCATGACCATATTGGTGTTAGGTGACCGGGCGGAAAACTATACGCGCGAGAGGGAATTACAAAATCGATCTCTTTGTCGTTGGTCGAGCAAAGTCGTGGCCAGGCCGTTTTACAGTTTGGAATTGGGTTTTTACTGACGAAATTTGTTTGCCAAATAATTCCTACTAAATGTTATGGCGACTGAGAGTAGAGTGTATGTAGTCTGACCGAAAAAATAAAAGTTGGTTTGTTTTATTTCGGGCAAAAATAAGATTTTTTAATTTGTATAATCAAGGAAAATGTGTGATTACCCGTAAGGGAATAAGACAGATTTTTATACCTCTACTCTCGGATCACTGTATTTCTTAACCCTTAAATTTATAAAAGTTAATTTTGCAATAATGCTAATAATAATGAAAAATAAATTGACAATTTAAGGGCTAATTAGGACGTGAGACAATAAGTGACTATATTTTATTTTAGAAAGTATTGATATTTAGTGGATTCACGTATTATAATTTAACAGAAACTAACTTTAACAGTTTAAGTGATACAGTTTGATACAGCATTTATTGACTTGATTAGTCAAACAATGTTTACTCGTAACAAATAACTTTTAACAATGAATTAATATCCGTATTTATTTATTAGTTCTAAATCATTATTAGTTCACACACTAAAACGGATGCGTATTAATTTTAAATGTCTACAGAAAACAACGAACACAAATGCTTTCCAAACTGTCTGTCGCTTCTCCCAAATGCATTGACATTATTGTTAATACCAATCGTAATACCATCCAACTATACAGTCGAGTACTTGTGTAGGTACCATATTAGGTTTAGCTCGTAATTAAACATTTATCCGAACCTTAAAGGTTTTGTCTCAGTTTTTTTATCATTTAGTGAATCTTAATGTCAGAATCTAAAAAATATGTAGATCGTTCTTCTTGAAGTCATTTAAATTTTCGTAATCTAAGTATACTTTACATATTACTTATAATACTTATTTATACCAAACATAATTGCAATAACAATAGCACCGTTATGCCTTGATTAATCCTATGAATTTATATACGTGTAATACACATGAGTATCCGACTGTTCATCAAAGATATTCGATTTAATTTTGATCCGAATAAATTATTGGTTGGTGTTACAGTATCTGTTAAAAAAATCAAATATAAAATACACTACGTTACTCTTCAACTAGACGACTCAGTCTGAAAAGCACTTATCAACAACACAACAACACAACGAGGTGAAAATTCAGCGTTTTTAAGTCGTTTTTTCGTCGTTGTTATCTCAGCAAATATTATTACAAAAGGTAACACTAAGAGTATTGTTTTAATTCAGTTGTACCAGTACCAAGTCTAGCACATTCAATATTGTTGCGACTCCTTCCGTTAAGCGGGCCGATCAGACGATCAGTTTTCACTGTACAGTCAAACCGTTCAGTTAAAAATAATCTAATGAAATTTTGATCATCAATTCAACTGCACAGTTTAAAGATTTGCCTACACACGTAAGTTTTAACTTTACGCTTACGCTTTTGACTGATCGTCTATGGCCCGCTTTATGATCGCGAGATGACAGCGACGAATCTTGGTTGAAAAGCACAGCGTTTCAAGAACAGCACTAACCAGTCTTCCGTAGCGGGAAGTCGCTGGGCGCGGGCTGGGCGGCGTTGAGCGCCAGCGGCAGCGGCGCCGCCAGTCGGTACGGGTGCGTGGCTGCCGCGCCCGTCGACGTGATCGACTCGCCCGACGACGACTTCACGATGCCCCTACGATTTACATTTTTGTACAATATATTTTTGATATCGGCTACTTGGATTCTGCTGCGAATGGTCTCAATAGGACCATAATTATATGTCTAGTATCCTATGTATGTCACAAAAAAGTGTGGAGACGACTTTGAAAAAAAAAAGGATCAATAAAATGAGAAATATTCAATTTAAAATCAAAGCGGTTATCTTTAGTAAGCGGAATAAACTTAGAATTTCATGGAAATAGACGAAATTACATATAAATTATGATTTAAACTTTCACGATTATCACTCATATTTTAAAGACAAACGTCGGGATATAATTAAACATAAATTTACGCGATTAAGACCCGTTTGTCTTTAAAATATCTTAAATGGTCATGTACGTCCTTTAATATAACTTGATTCTCAAAGATGTCTGACACGTTATCATTACCACGTTTTCGACTGTAATTTAAGTACTATCGAATACATCTAATAAATACTACAATGTTTAATTCGTTCTTACCAATTTCTGTAAGGAGATCCAGGAACGGTGCCGTTGGCATTAGCCGCGGCTTGCTTCTTCTTTAAAAACTCCTGGGAACAAAACAGAATATGCGATGTCAATTTGGAATTTTTACCTAGTAACTTCGAATCGTAATACGACACGTCTTTTTATAGTTTTTATCTGTTCAGCGGGGCCAAAAGTTAAACATCCAAAATTGATTACAATGATTAAATTCTCCATGATTGAAGGTCATGGAATTTGCGGAAACCGGTATATTGTGTTAACACTTTAACAGCTAAAATATTAACTATAAAAATTCGGCGTTAGTTATCAAAATTCAAAACAAACTTAGCAAAAAGTAAAAGTTCGCTTTTATCATTTTTACGATAGGTAAATACTAGAACTCAACAATTTGTATAAAACTAATAAAAAAACAGTTGATCACCGTTAAGTCGTAAAAATAATATGTTAAAGTTAGTTTCAAATAATTCTCCGAGTAATGCTGATAAGCAGAGATCGTACGATTTCCAGCATTTTTGGTGCAATGTAGTTCAATTAAGGGATATGGTGTAAGTTATTTATAGGGAGATAGGGAGTTAAGGTTCGTTGTTGTCTTACAGCACGTTATTACTCGTTTCAACTTAAAGTAACCCTTGGTTTTCCTTTAACTAAACTTCTAGGGTTTTTGGTGAAATGTAGTTGAGTTAAAGGAATCCACGGTTCAATTTTTAGCTGTAACGTGTCATAACACGTTGTAACACAAAGATGAACCTTAACTCGCGATAATTGAACTACACTGCACCAAAAATGCTGAAAATCGTACGATGTCTGCTGATAAGTCAGTGAAGTGTGGTTGGGTAACCAGAGTTGTGAAGTTGGGCAACCCCAATTGTGAGGTTGTGCAACTCGGGGTGAAGTTGGTCAGTGAACTGGACAACAACTAGGGTTGCCAACTAAAGATCACAGATATGCGGTACATTCGTGAATTAATTGCGGGACTTGGCTTTAAAATGACGGACGCATGAGAAACTGTATTAAATGATAAAAATCGGCCAAGTGCGAGTCCGACTCGGTCACAAATAGTTCCGTAGCAGTAAATATATAAAAAATTACAGACTTCTTCGGGATTTCCTGTAAATGACTTTACATAAAGAACTATTTTCTGTAATTTTTGCCAAATAGTAAGCTCTGTAGTTTCAGAGAATGCGGGTGGTCATTTTGGCCTATTTTTCCCACTTCCAGCGTTCGTAAGCGTCGGTAGGTAGTATTCCCTGAAAAGCGGGACAATCTGCGACCAGCGTGAACTCTTTGCGGGACCCATACTTTAGGGCCACAGAAACGGGATGTCCCGCATATAGCGGGACGGTTGGCAGCCCTAGCTGTAACGTGTCATAACACGTTGTAACACAAAGATGAACCTTAACTCGCTATAATTGAACTACACTGCACCAAAAATGCTGGAAATCGTACGTTGTCTGCTGATAAGTCAGTGAAGTGTGGTTTGGGCAACCCGAGTTGTGAGGTTGTGCAACCCGAGTTATGAGGTTGGGCAACCCGAGTTGTGAGGTTGTGCAACTCGGGGTGAAGTTGGTCTAACTCTGCGACCATAAATATAACATGGACGTCTAACGCCAGCGCAAAAATGCCCCCAAAAACAATTGTTCAATTGTGCCAAGATGGGCAAGACATAGCGTTTTTCTTAACACCGCGTATATGTCGGCGCAATATCTTTGACAAATGTTTATAGAATATAGCCAATCAAAACTTTGATGGACCAATCACAACTATTTTTAAATGGCGGTTTAAGTTTTTATAGGTTGACATTGAAATTCATTACCGTAATGCATTGAAGAGGGGGTGACACTTGTCAACTAAAATTCAGGACCGTTTTTGAAAGGTAATTTAATATGGCGTGCGGCTTCCATGTTTTATTTGTTCGTAGGTCTAACTCTTATCATTGGTCAGTGAACTGCACAAGAACCCACCTGCAGCTTCTGCTTGACCTGCGACGAGGCGTTGGCGCTGTGCTCGTGCTTGTCGCGCTTGCGCAGTAGCTCGACGCGGTCGCGCTCGTGCCGCTCGCGCGCCTCCCTCGCCTCCCTCGCCTCCCTCGCTTCTCTCGCCTCCCGAAGAGCCGCCTCCTCCATTTGCTTCTGCTGCTCCCACAGCTGAAACCAAACAGGCTATCAAGCCCTAGTTACACGGATTTTTGAGCTTTATTTAATAGATATTAGGCAGAGTACGGATACCGGTTCTTTCTGCATACAAAGGTTCATTCAGACCACACGAGCATTCGCTATTCTATCCCCCCACTCTACGAAATTCGATCGTTATACAAAACGTGATTCGTTGATTTCGGGGGATAGAATAGCGAATGCTCGTTTGGTCTGAATGCACCTCAAAAGGATGGTTCTAATTTCGTTCTTTTTCATTCTTCAGTATGTAAATTCTGAGTAATTTAAAAATACGATATTCTTAGTTACGTAAAATATTGATTACTACATCAAGAGTCTTAAACATTTTAAAATATTATTAAGCTATTTTGAGGTTTATCAAAAAAACCGGTTCCGAGTCCTGGGTATAAGGGAAAAGGCAGATCATTTTTATTTATGCCCACGTAATGTAATGGGGCATTATTGATCTGTCTTTATGAGTGTGTAAAAAATAAGGTTAAAATTAAACAATTGGAACTAGTGTTTATGTTACAAATATATTTAAACCAATTCAGGCTTGCTTAAGTTCAATAGAAAATAATAGGTATTGAGAAATATAACGGCGATTTGATCATGACGAATA
This sequence comes from Thaumatotibia leucotreta, assembly GCA_025490895.1. NCBI lineage: Eukaryota > Metazoa > Arthropoda > Insecta > Lepidoptera > Tortricidae > Thaumatotibia > Thaumatotibia leucotreta. The sequence goes on along the minus strand of JALPQI010031611.1, from coordinate 10,284 downwards.
AAACATCGATCGATTGATGATTCAGAGCTTAAAATATGATTTCATTAAAATATATTTTAATGCGGATAATGTTAAGGAAATATCGAGTAATCGTTCTAAATAATATGTAATATTAACTACACAACGCCACCATTCGTTTTGACGCTTAAATAAGTAGCATATGTGTCATATTGACTTACTCTTGAATTCTTGCCATTTTGGCAAACTAACTACATGCGGTCACTTTCGTTATTTACCAGCATTCAGCATGACTCATGCCCCAACATGCATGTTTTGCTCAACAATACTTGATTATTATTTATTCTATACTCATTTAGTTTCGACAAAATAATACCTAAAGTTGTCGTGTACTTCAATTTAACGGCAGACTATTTATATGTAATCATCATCATCAGTGACCGCAACGACCTAGCATTACTGCTCTTTCAATGGAACCAATAGGTACTTAATTAGTGTATAATTATTTAGAAATTCAATGTAAATTTTAGCGAGTTTTAAGTTTTATCACAAAAAAGTCGCACCTACGCACAAAAACAACGTACCTAACGTTTCTCAAATACAAAACAGGCTTAGAAACCGATGAAAAATTAAGCAAGGACGATTCAAGTTTAACCAGTAATTCCACCATTTAGAAAAGACACACCTACGCACAAAATAACCCGAAACATAAAAAATTCAAACAGGTGTTTTTAATTCAGTCGCCCTTGAGTAAATTTACACATTATTTTCATATCACAGTCAAGGATAAAAATATAGGTGCACCAAAAAGAGTCAAAAACGTGCAATAAGAATATCGTACCATATTTACGAGCGGATTTCAATACGTTTTTTTGCTTGATTGTACTTTGCACCAAATTTGAAATGTTTTGACACAAGTTCCGTTTTTAACGCTACAATGAGTTCGTTCACTGCATGCACTACTATGACTAAATAGCGGGCGCAGCGCCCTGCTTAATTCCCGAATTCACTGACGATGGAACCACCAGTATAAATTGTTTGCTACACGTGCTACTGATAATCGCAATCGTAGGCCAGACTATTGCTGGTCGGGCTATGGTAGTGGATGAATTGCAGCCCTGGAGCGAGTTAATGAATGATGTAATTGCTGATTGCGTCGCCATTCACGGCTATTTATAGTGCGCGAGTGACACCGGCCGGTCGCGCTCTGCCAAACTTCGACTTCCAAATATTCCTCCTGCCAATTATGATGCTATTCATGGCGACATATATATTCAATACTTCTTCTATTGAACGCGGTTGAAATAAATAATATATACGTTCTAAAGTCTAGACATACATTATTTCTTACCTATGCCTCAACAACTCATCATCATGTCATTTCTTAAATGGCAAGACATGTGTTTCTTTCACTTACTACCAACTTAAAATATCGTAATTTCGAGCATCTTCCAACAGAAGACCAGTGCTCCGGCATCAGATGTCAGAGCATATGCTGAGTGGTACCCAATTGCAGCTCCTACAGCAACACACTTTTCTCACCTTTTTGTTTTTTTAGCGTCTGTATTTTTAATTGCATCTTATTTTATCTCTGTAGATGTAATAATGTATCTTATTGTTCTGTGTGTAATTGACTAATTGTAGTTGTGCAATAAATGTTTTTTTTTCTTTCTTTCTTCCATAAATTTGTCTCTGCCCCTCTAATCGCAGTCAAAAGCCTATAAAAAACATTTAAGCTCCCCGAAGTGAAATCCAGAACTTCTAACACATTTTGAGGATTTTCAGTAGCTTGTACTTGAAAAGCAAAAACTATCTTTCCAATTGACTCTAATGTTATGTAAATTGCAAGGCGGTGGTTAAGTAGAAGGTAATAATAGTAAATAAAGAAGAGTAGGCGTCGCTCTTTTGTCTAAAGAATAGAACAGCATGACAGATTGGGCATCGAGTGATAAGCCAATTAGTTTTCCATCGCGCGCTGGGGTAATGACATAGTTCGCCTGACGGCCAAACATCTCGGTTCGTTTTGGGACGGACTATTTCTGACTCCTGTGTTTTTATTTCTGATTACGAGTTGGCAATGCGCAGCGGGCTTCTGAGAATGCCCGAGCAGGGAAACTGACGATTTAACGTTTTGTGTTTTAGAATACATTGGGGAATTTTCTCGCAGGACAAACATCAATAAATGAAAGATAAACATCATATAGGTAACAATTCCACAATAACCAGCCAATCATACGAAATAACAAATCATACATATAGTGCTACCTTCTGACAACTATCTTTATTATATTATTATATTTCAAGACAAAAGTAGGGGGAGGGTATGATAAAATAGATCGATAATTATTTAAAAATATTTTTTCTACTCCTGACCTTTTTTTTGCTAGTTACTTAGCTACGCACACTATTGTAAAGATATACATAATTACATCTGTCAAAAGTCTATAGTCTATTTCTCAAAAACGCACTCTCAGCCGGTATCGTAATGTTGCAGCGATGTTCGGTAAGAGAAGGCACGCGAGATATATGGGCGTCTCTCGCTGCCAGACGTCGTCATTTTCCGACCAGACTCAAAAACGTACTGCGAGCTACCACAGACTGCCACATCACACCTTTGATAGACGCCATATTGAATTTGTTCCGATCTTCGAATTTTTACACTGCTACCAAAATTAGTACCAGATTATTTATTACAATAATTATAAATTAAAATAATATAAGGTTAAAATATAATTTTAAAAGAAAGGTTTTGTTTTTAAATTATTAATGTGATATAATAATATATTTTTGTACCAATTACAAATTTCATATTATGCAAAATTTTTTTTACCTCTGGCAACTAAGCGCGGTTGTAAAGCAAACTTATCCATAGACAATGACAGCTGCTTTAAAAAAAAAACCTTCCCGCTTTCAGCTAGCAGTTGAAAGACTTGAAAGTACTACCGCGAACTTCGAAATCGAGTTTCGATCATTTGTCTCTGTCACTTCAACAAGATTATTATTAGAGTGACAGAAACGGATGCTCGAGTTTTGCGAATTTCGAAGTTCGAGGACGGCCCCCAGTTCTTTATAGGTTTGATTTGAGTCGATTCGCATAGTTTGTGCAAATGTGCAGTGCCTAAAAAATGTGATTTGTTTCATTATAATTATTATTAATTTCTAATGTTCTGCCTGCTCATTTTGGGAGTGCAGGTATGTATGAGCTAACAATATTATTTTAGTTTGTTTATATAGATACATACTAGGTGTTTATTGGTGACAACTGGAATAGATGTGTGGCGCTCAGTGATGTATGATATTTTATTAGTTCTGTGTATGCTATGTCACTAAGTCGTAGAAAAAGTATAGTATGCAACGTTGTATTATTAGTTCAAAAAATGCTCGCGACGTCTTTAATTGCGATACTCGCCCTTCGGGCTCGTATCGCAACTCACGCCGCTCGCAATTTTTGACCCCTTATAATACCACTATTGCATAAAATACTATAAACTTCCTAGTACTTTTTATAACTTAATTAGACAATAAAGATTTCTGACGAAGCTCTCTTTGAAAGTATTGTTTTATGGTCAAATATGTTTGACAATTCAATGGTTTCTAAATATTGTATAAGCTTTTTAAGTCTCTAAAAGAACGTAGTAACTGAATAAGTATAATAATGACAGCGGAGTCCTGTGATCTATGGACACGCGAATGCAAATATCCGTCCACCATATTCCGGAATTCACATAACGTTACGTTACTGTACATACATGGCTGAATGTATAATTAATAACGGTCAGCTCCGTGACCCTCATTGTTCAGTTATTTTAGGAATATTATTGGCTATCTAAGTAATGAGCAGTATTCAATTATATGTAATTACAGTTACTATTACACACCAATTTGCTGCTATTTCTATCAGGGATTTAAAATACAAGTAATAAGACTTTTATAATATCGACAGTACAGTCAAATGCAAAAATACGATAATAGTACATTACGACACAAGTGCGAAAAACATGAATTTCGTTTTGGCACGTGTCTCGTACGACGTTTTTTAGTACAGATGGCCCTCCGAAGTTTTGGACCTGACGTAAAATGACATACTTCTCGCTCAAGCCTAAAAAAAGGCACCATCTGTTCTAAAAAATACGATATAGTTACGACGTTGTTATTACACAGAATTAGAGTGCACTGGGACATATTTTTGAACATTTTTGTGTACACCTTATTTTGTCTTTGACTGTACCTACAACTTTATTTGGGCATCGATTTGAAAATTCTGGATTTACATTATCTTAAGCAAGCCCTAACATGGCAGGTTATTCACACGTTCCTAGATTGTAACACATGTGCTAGCCTCTGTTACGAAGGCTATGATTACGGCTTGCAATTCCGGATTTTTTTGTATTCCGATATTGCCCATACGAAAAATTCCGGAATTGCAAGACCAAGCTATGATTCATCCATGCCATCGTGGGTAGAAAATTGTTTCATAGTTATGGTAATTGAGGATAAACTAGCTGTAAATACAGGGTGCAACAATATCAAATGTTGGCGAACTGGGTCATTATTGACACATGACATTTAATATTTAAAATTAATAGGGTGACTACTTAAAAAAAATTGATTTGTTTAATACTTGAAGGGCCTTTCAAAGATTCACCACTAATAAATATAATAACCCACTAATAATAAATATAATAGCATGTCTTAATGCGCAACCATAATCGTTATTAAGGTAAGTTGGGGTAAGATGAAACGGCTTTCAGAATGGGGAAAGACAAAAAGTCGTCCTTCTGGCACAGCGTCTGCTAACTGGTTACCCAATTCAAAAAACCATTTCGTTTTACCCCAACTTAACTTAAACCTTATTTTATTGTAAGTCAAGTTGGGTAGGTGAAACCTGCTCTCTATTTCACCATTGTGACAGGTACGACAATTGCAAAAAAGTACTTTTTCTCAAACATGCAATGAAATGTTGTAGTTACGTGCCTAAAAAGTGGCCGGGAAGTACCACGTTGCCGGCCTAGGCCGGCAAGTACCTCTTTTTTAATTTTCATTTGACATAGGGTTGTGACCTGGCATCTTGGCTTTTAGCCAATAATTATCTGTAAGTAATATTAGTATAAAAAAAAATGATTGGCAAATTTATGCAGTTATAATTAGGTATTTAAATTATATCATTTAAAATAAATGTACAATAACTACTCAAAATAATATTTAAAAAGCAGTATTATACGGCGCGATCCGTCGGCCCCGATCACTGTATGCGATTAATTGGACCCAACCGACCGCGTCGTCTAATACCGCTTTTTTAAATTAAAAATTTTCAACATTCAAACAGGTCAATCTTAAAAAAAAATGAGGTGTCGGTGTCGTATTTGACTTTTGTTGTGTTTCAAAGACTTAGTTATGTAGTTGACTTATAATTTCTTAGAAAGAAGATAAATTTTTTTGTTTCATTTCATTGCATGTTTGAGAAAAGCATTATACATACCTCGGTCATGAAGTGACGGGTTGCCGTCCGAATACTATCCGTCAACAGTCTATCCTGTCTACATATATTCGGCCGGCAACCAGTCACTTCCCGGCCTCGGTAGTAATGTACTATTTCTCCTATTGACAGCACCCATAGGCTACGGTTATCGCTTACCATCAGACGGGCCGTGCGTTTGTTTGCCATCAACATAAAATGTATTGCAAACTCTTGACTAGATCATCAATTAGTAGCTACTTTTTTGCGGAGTAAAATTTCAATTGTCTCAAGAAACACAGCAATTGGAGCGAAATTCCGTCACAGGCCGAACCTCCTGTCAAGAATCAACAAAAATCCTTCAAGTCCTAATGACAATTATCACGGCTTTTGGAAAATAAAAAGTTATTTATTAATGATATTTACGTAACGTTTTTTTTTTAATTAATGGTATGTTGGTATTTTTAAATAATTGTTGCCGTGTGGTGACGGCAGTAAGAATACATTTGTCACCACCCCAACTTCTCCTGCGGGTGTCGTAAGAGTCGACTAAGGGATTGAAGTGTCACTGACCATTTTACAAGATTGATGATGGGCAGCAGCGTCATCATAGTGGACACATTACTGCGATCGCCAATCCGCTTGCCCAGCGTGGCGATTATGGGCATTTACCTCCTAATGCGTCTAAACGCATAGTTAATAGGAGAGGCCTACGTCCAGCAGTGGACTAACATAGGCTGATGATGATGATGTTGGTAGCAAACATGCACAAAGACTACTAATAGTACGCGATAGTCATAGCCTACGGTGGCCCGTGACACAAGTGATATTTTACAATTGTCGCACTTGTCATCATGATGAAATAGGGACCTGGATAACTGAAACACTTCAAACATTCACTCTGAAAAAATCCGGTGAAAGAAAAACTTTCCAACATTCCCAACTTGACTTCACAAAGTAGTATTGGATAGTCACCTTGAGATGATGCCGCAACTGCTGTTCATGCTGCTCCGCGAGCTGCGCCCGCTGCTGCTGGAAGTGCTGCAGCAGGATCTCCTGCTGTAGCTGCTGCTGCTTCTTCAGCTGGAACAGACCACACTTCATGCCTCACGGTTGCGGTGAGGACTGGTTCGGATAACAGAAGGCACGGTTTGGTTAGATTGTGAATTGTGATGCTCCCGTATTTTATCGTTGCCGCGTTTTCACTTCTACAACATTGCCTACTGTATATTGATTTGAACTTTCACGATTATCAGTCAACGAGGGTCTTAATCGCGTAAACGTCAGGATAAAATTAAACGTAAGTTTACGCGATTAAGACCCATTTGTCGTTAAAATATGATTGCCTACCATGCCTAACACTGCCTGTAAGCTTGGCACATGATTGGTGCGACAGTATGCGAGACATGCCGTCTTTTACTAATTATATTAATAAAAGAGGGACGGATAGTCTACCTCGCAGCGACATATTGCCGCGCCAATAATGTGCTAAGCTATCAGACTTGAGAAATCCGTGATATCTACCTCACAGCCATAAACATTGACTCTGCTGCGTTTCTTAATATGGACCTTTGCATTTTTTTTATTTGCCCCATACATAAAAAACGCTTATAAAAACGGAATATAATAATAAAATATCTAATTAGGCACTGCGCTTTTACCTAATCACAAAGTCAGTAAATTTATACACCATTGGTCCTGTTTCTGCGAGTTCGTCGGGGATTTGGTAGTTATAATCATAAACAGCAAGCCAGCCAAAATTTAGTTAAGCAAAGAATGTTGTAGGAGATTTACGGTAGTACATACAGCGAAACAAAAATGTGGTCCACCACTTTTCGATTTCAATGGCTGATGGTACGTGCGAAAACGACGCTTGGCACGATAAATAGTAAAAGCGGGTCATCACAGATACAGAGAATGATAAATGCTATTTTCGCTTTTATCACTTTATTTAGACATTTTAGACTAACGTAAGTATTTATAAGCATACGTAAGCATAATGTTAAAACCTGCACCAGTCCTTATAGGTAAACAACAATTGTTATGAGTATAATAATAAATAATAATGAGGTTTTACCAAATTGAAAATTTAAATGCATTTCACACTATGATTAGGTTAGACAGAAACTTGTTGTTCAAATTATGATTGCTTGTGAAGGTAAATCATTAGCTTCAGCATCTTTCTCTTCACTTGATGTTCTCATCGGAAGATCAGCGCTGGCTTACGCCAGCAACATGCTGCTATGACACCATTTCGTGGTACTTTTTTTCTATGTCATATCTACTTTGTCCTTGTTTACTTTACTTGTGTGTTACGAATAAATTCTTTTCTATTTATAGCTTTAAATGGTTCTAGTTTTAGCGGCGTCGTGCACAGTCGCTATTAGATATATGCTCGGAGCTGTTAACGAGTAAAAAAATATTTCAACAAGAATATGTATGGTGACGCCGTGATTATAGAGGTCTGTTCAGATGTTTCTGAGCACCCTGTCTACTCCGATATATCTGATAGCGACTGTACAACTCAACGCGAAATTATAATTAAGGAATTTTCTTTGGCACAGTTTCCCTTTCACTCTTAATAAACAAAAACAAAACTAAGGTTTTTTTTTATTATTGTATATATTCTACTCTTATGCGTTTAATTTCTAGTAATTGAAGTATACAGAAAAATCGGGACCTACTTGCACCATACGTAAGATTGAATGCCTCAAGTCAAGGTCCTCAAAATATTACAAATAGAGGGTGCTAGACCAAACATTCAGATGGCTCTCATTCGTAATTTTATCTGAAGATCCTAAGGACAAACTGTGCCAAAAAATATCTATCGCTTATCCATCAAACGTTTTAAATTGTATTTAATAATTACTATGGTAGTATCAACTTATAAGGGTTAACACATAGCTAGCACAATTTTGATAAAACCTCAGCCATGACCATTAAGGAGTCACATGATTTGAACTTTCTAAGATTACGTCATGTTTCTTGTAACTACTAAATGGCCATAGAACTTTATTGGGGTTAACAAACAGCACACATGAATCATTTTAAGGATAGCAATATCGAGTATCCTTATTGAAAACATTTAAGGGGCGTATTTAGAAACAACAAATAACCGTCGCTCTTGCATTTGTCATGACGTTTTTAACGATGTATCTGTTGATGTTTATTTATATTAGTACTGCCTGTACTGGGTAATTTTGGAAAAAGAAATAATACTGGTCATACTGAATAATTTTTTCCCCGGGACCAACTGAGATGAGGATTATATTTTGGCGATTTAGTGATTTAGTGATCTCATGGGGAAAACCATTTAATATGACCATCTACAGTAAATTTTCGCATTTTTTAATAAGGCAAAATCACCCAGTATTTATTATTTCTAAATATACCCTTTGATGCACAATTCTTTCGAAAATGTGCACAATGATTTAGTCGGGACATCAGGACCTTTGAATTTGTTTTCCTTGTGATCTACGACTTTTGATTGGTTGTCAGTTGATCTGACATTTCTAGTTAGTCGGCGCGAAGGCCAACTATTATTCTGCCGTTACGTAAACCAAACATGTGTCGAACATTAACCATACAAACAGCTATTTACAGATGCCAATATCTCAAACACCGAGCGAATAGAATTCGCGGCTGTTAATATTAGTAGACGCATACAACTACCGCTCAAATGCCTTTAAACCAAAGCTAGCTAAATATAGTCTCAGATGAGTCCATATTTAAAATTAGAACGATTAAATGTGCATGTGTATTGTACGGCAAGATATTGAAACTGATTTGAGCGTAGTTGAACGCGTTGAACACAGAGATACAGATTGGTTTTTGATAAAAGAGAACTTCGTGAATGGTATTATTGTTGAGTGACTTAAGGATCTCACGAATATTATTGTGATTACAGTCACGTTAAATATAACGTAAGAATTATTACTATTATCAGAATTCCATTGTAGGGGAAGCTAGTTAAAACATTGTGCAGGTTGCAGAAAAATTACAAAATATGGGTATTCCATTCTTGGAAACTTCTGATAAAAATAAACAGAATCCAATTAAGATTGTTTAATGATGTTCAAGGTCCTTAAAGAAAGTTTCGCAATGACATAAAATTGAAAACAAAGTTTGAATAGCATTTGTCCGAGCTTTGGTACCTAATATGATCTTTGGGATGCTCAAGATCACCCACAATTGCGGAACTACATACGTCATTGTTCCACTCACTTTGAAAGTTCTCCTCAAAAACCAAACTGCAGTATAAGAAAGCAGACTCACTTGTAACAGGAAACTATTTTCTAACGTTTGTTTCGCTCTCTCCGCTATATGGTTCTTTCTCGGGCTCTGATTCTACAACGAAGGAAAGACATCACATGTAGGACAATCCATTGCACGACTCCCGTGGTTACATCAATCAATTGGATTTCCACACAATATTACTTTTTGGAGTTCAGTGTGGTCCTTGGTAAGTAGAACGATGACAACAACGTATAAGGAGCAAAGTGCTGAAGGCTTATTCAGAACTTAAGAATCTAGTACGTTGTTGGCGTCGAGAAGTGCATCCTGATAGTTGGAAAATTACAATTAGTAAAGAAAAACTTTGAAGATGCCTTGTTGCAATAGTCGTCAGTATTGTGCCTCTATTCCAAGAACATTTATTTATCAAACTATTATTAAAGTACTCCAAACTAGAGAAACCATCGTCGCCACTTTTTAAAATGACCAGTTTGCATTTACCCTCAAAATAAATTCCGAATACATTTCATCAAATTCTTTAGGGCCGTTGTAACTACTCTTCAACTGTTAAGTAACAAGATATATCGTTAGCTGATCATGAACTCCTAATGCCAATATCGCGAATCTGATATACAGCC